>VOMN01082479.1:0-38345 GCA_014899125.1 Orchestia grillus | reverse complement strand
AATACATGCATATTCATAGGAGATATAGGCGTTCAAAAAAAAGGATACATTTTTTTGGAACACTCTGTATAGTAATGAGCAATAAATAAAACAATGATCAATTAATTAGGAAATAATAAATTAATAAAGCTGTGATCAATCAATAGAGCAATAATCAATCTAGTCGCAAGTAATAACATTTACAAGCAGAAATTCAAGAGCGACGCTGTGGAGCTTTCCTCTTTTGCTCTCGATCTCAGTACGTGCTCTGAACCGTATGTGCGTATCCTAGCACTGATACGCGCGTGTTGAAAACGAGGTTCTTTTTAATTCCATGAAACTGAGAAATTTAAGCTCTTGATTAGCTATCGTTCTTTTAAAATTAAGATTTCGAGTTTATCCTGAAACAAAAGTCGATATTGACGGCAGAAAAAATAGCCAAATCCAATTGATTTAGTTCGGAATCAGTATTTGATTATCACAATTTTAGGAAGGAATCCCTCTCATGCTTTTAAGGGGCACACCTCAGCATAGGGTTCCCAAGCTTTATGTTGCGGAGTTTCTGAAAAATAAATAATATTCATTTGAAAATCAGCCAATCATGTTTTTGATCCTCTCTTGCGAATAATATTTTCATATACACATTTGAATTACCCACGCTTGAAGAAGCCCATATTTTCTCGAATTAAGCATCGCTGAAAAAGAACGTATACGACTTTAGAGAAGCACATATCTTTACAACAGTATGATACATAACTAGACGAATTACATCTTCTTAGACCTGAAAAAGGTAAGGTAAATTGAGCTTATTCAGCGATACTAAGATTTTTTAACATATTTAGACGTATGTCATGTATTTCAAAGTGTTGACACAGAAAACATACGGAGAAATGATTGTACAACAACACGTTTGCAGCAGCGTAGAGTGCACCAGTAGAAGCAAAGCACTGAGAGAGAGACATGGGAAATACAAACTATCCCTGAGTTCCTTAGTACTACAGAGTAAGCTTAGTATACGCATCATTTTTATTCAAAATAAATACTATTTAGGAGTGTGGGCACTGGTATACTCACAGCCACACCCACCGCAAGATAGACAGACTCGTAAACAAGGATCTCTAATTCTCGGAGAAGAAATCTAAGAGGTATTTAGAAGCTGTTATCCCGGATCCAAAATAATATCTTAAATCCTTACGAACGTGTATCCAAGTGTCTAAAATAGTATTTAAAGTTAAGTATCCACGTATCTAGAATACCAGCTTAGATAATTTTGGAAGCGTTTACGAGTATCTAAGATTGTGTTTTGGATATTTATGCATTTCTTATGCTGAAAAACATTTACCAAAGTATCTAAGATTGTGTATTAGAACCATAAAAACCTTTACTAAGCGTCTAATATAATGCCGTAGAAACGTAATTACGACATGCCGGCATCCAAGTATACAAGCAAATACCTTAAATACTTTACGGACACGCATCCAAACATCCCAGCTTAATATCTTGGATACTTTGTGGACACGCATCTAAGTTACAAAGCTAGTATTTTAGCATTAATGAAGGCACTCATTCAAATATCCCAGCAAGTATCTTAGATACTTTAGGCCACGCATCCAAGCCTCCTAGCTAATATCCTAGACACTTGAAAGACACGTATCGATGTGTCCAATCTAAGATCCTAGATACTTCAAAGACAAGCAAGCAGGTATCTGAGATAGTATCTTAGGCACTTAAAGACACACATCCAAGTAGCTCAGACACATTGTCACATTGAATGTGATAGCTCAAATTGCCCTCTAAAGTAACGTGGAGAAATTTTCCTGTGAGTTCTGTCCCATTTCCATGACGCATTCGTTTTTCGACTCCGAATGCTGCAGCAAATTTTACGTAAACTCTCAGATATAAAGTTTAGAAAAAAGTTCCCCAAGTCAATTTCTTGAAGAGACTTCGATGCATTCACAATATTTTTTTTCAAATTTAGTAAAGGAATATGTGTCGATTGCCTATGAAGATTCCATTCAAGGCTCCCGCGTTCAACGTTTCTAAATTTAGCGTCATTTTTAGAAAAAGTTAAGGAAATTTAAATAAAATACCGTTTCCGTAGAACTGCACTTTCAAGATGGACTTACATGGATGTACTTAGAGAAGTTTCGGCCGTCACGCCGAGGCCACACTGGGGTGCCGCTGCTCTGTGTGCTTGGTGTGCCTTCGCAGATCCGCGAGCTGTTGAATGAGGCCGTTTCCTTCCGCTGTTTGAAAATAGTGAGGCAAGGGAGGCCTATCAGGGATAGTTTGTAGTAAGTTATCCAGCTTCGTCTTGAAGACGTCCAGGGAACCATCGAACTCTCTCAGATCTTTAGGCAGAGAGTTGAATAGTCTGGGTCCCATCACAGCGAAGGATTATTCATGTCTAGTGTTCAAACGCTGCCAGCCGACATAGCATTAGCTGTGAGAGTAACAGAGCCTTCAGCTTCCCATTAAAAATTCGCGTGAATTTTTGCGTTAGAAATACAAACCGGGGGCCGAATCTTGGCGAGTCGAGCTCTTTCTCGCTAGAACGACGGTGCTGTCTAACTGGGCGGAGTGTGTGACCGTGTGTGTTTGCGTGTGTCCGTGTGTGTATGTGTCTGTGCGTGTGCGTCTGTGTGTGTGTCTGTGTCCGTGTGTGTGTCTGTGTGTGTCTGTGTGTGTCGATCGGCATATGTGTACGTGGTGTCTGTGTGTGTATACATATGTGTTTCAGTTGGTGCCAGTAGGAAAGAGTGAAAAGTAAGGGATAAAATGTACTAGGACGAAAAATAAAAGGGACCATACAAGTGAAATAAAATCCGCCTCACTAAGTGGCTCAGGGTTTTCTTACGTTGGTTGTGAGTGGAGACAAGGGAGAACCTCTATGGTTCTAAGTTTACAAAAGTTTTCAGTCCCGGGCATCTCACAAAAACGTGCAGTCAAATCTAGAATATCAATAATTCGCCTAATACAAAACATCTTAACGAATTACCCCGAGAAGGCCGGCGGTGCATTCACACGGTCTGTGTACCCGACAGTGACCGTGTGAATGCAACACCCGCGACCACGAGATATCTCGGGATAGTTCGATAAGGGGTTAGGTCGATGATTTTAGCTCTCTCAGATTCGTTAAATGCACGCCTTAATCAGAGCGTTGTATTCGTGATACCGTTCATCTGATAGAGGCTTAATATTAGGTGAAACATTGGTATCTTAAAACAGGTATATAATATAATATTCCATTCCTCTAGGATGAACTACACACCGTTGCAAGTCGAGCTGTCGAGATAGCCCGGAGCGAGAAAGCTGGGAAACTTCTTTCTTCTTGAATAAACGAGTGTTTCGTGTTTGTACGCTCCAGATCTCATTTTCATTCCCCTTCCAGGAATGACAACGAATATTTTGTTCGAAAATTGTTTGAATTAAAAATTTGCGATTTCGTGGTGGTGTTTTCGCAATGGAATTCTAATTTTCCGTTTTAGTTTTTCAGAAGTCGTTAACCAAACAGATGAATTTTTTAAAAGCTCATCTGCCCAGAAAAAAACTCGAAACCCATCGTGTTTACTAAACTCTAACGTGAATGAAGTGCTGACCAGACAAAACACCTTGATGTGCTAAATAATTTGCGCAAACTTAGGTACTTCAGAACATCCTTCACTCAGAAAGTCATTTTCCCTTCAGAGCAAAACTCAGCTCCCATGGGCACAACTGACGGTCAAATCGCCATTCGAACAGAGAAGTGTTTGCCCTGAGCGACAGAGACTAAATTGCAGTCTTCCCTTACTTGGGAAACCCTAAAAGCTGCATGGTGAGCCAGACCTAGCACCCACTGATTTTTTCCTTAAATGGATAATACTGAAAAGGTTCGTTTTGCGATGGCTGTCTATCCTAGACCTAACCCTAATCTGTGATGTAAAAGCGTCCAGAACGGCTTGTCACATTTTCGCCTTGCACATATCGGTGATTGTGTCGATTCAAGAAGCGAAGTGCTACAATATTTCTCGCACTGAAAAGCTCACAGATAAAGAAAATAACTTCTAAGCATGGAGGCAGCGGCGCATGTTGCTGCGAGAAACACCACAACGGCATCACCGACACACCACGATGTGTCAGACCTAACGGACACCTGGATGAACTGCACATCGTCCCTGCCGGAGTACGACAACGGCACAGATTACTTCTACATCGACACGATACACGACTACGTCTTCCCTCACACCGCCGAGTGGATCCTGATTACCATCAACCTCATCGTGCTGATCATCGGTCTTCTTGGCAACTTTCTGGTCTGCTACGTGGTGTACAAGAACATTTCCATGCAGAGCGTTACGAATATTTTTATCGTAAATCTGGCGGTGGCTGACTTTTGTGTGCTGCTCATCTGCCTCCCGCCCACTGTAGTCTGGGACGTGACCGAGACCTGGTTCTTTGGGACCATGATGTGCAAGTTGACTCTCTATTTCCAGGTGGGTGGCTAGCCTTCATTTCCATGAGAGCATTTCCCTCTATTTCCCAAAGAGCTGCGAGCTTGTGCTATATTTTCAGATGAGCGATCATCTTATTTTTCGCCGTAAGTGATCATACTCTGGCCTCCGGAAAGTGGTATGTCGATATTTTTCCAGATGGCTGGCAAGTCGTTTCCTTTCATCCAGGTGAGTGTCAAGCTGATCTTTTTATTTCTTGTGTCAAGATGATCTTTTTATTTCTCTTGAGTGTCATGCTGATCTTTTTATTTCCCGTGAGTGTCATACTGATCTTTTCATTTCTCATGAGTGTCAAGATGATCTTTTTATTTCTCGTGAGTGTCAAGCTGATCTTTTTATTTCTCGTGAGTGTCATGCTGATCTTTTTATTTCTCGTGAGTGTCATGCTGATCATTCTATTTCTCATGAGTGCCAAGCTGATCTTTCAATTTCACGTGAGTGTCAAGATGATCTTTTTATTCCTTGTGAGTGTCAAGCTGATCCTTTTCCAAATGAGTATCAAGCTGATCCTTTTCTAAGTCAGTTTCTAATTGATCAGTTTCCAAGTGAGTATCAAAATGATCCTCTTCTGTGTGAGAATCGAACTGATCCTTTCCTTCCATGTGAGTGGCAGGCCGATACTTCATTTTCACGTGAATGGTGAGCTGGGAGAGCTGGGTGAGCTGGGTGAGGTGGGTGAGGTGGGTGAGCTGGGTGAGTTGGGCGAGCTGGGTGAGCTGGGAGAGCTGGGTGAGGTGGGTGAGGTGGGTGAGCTGGGTGAACTGGTCGAACTGGGTAAACTAGGTGAGCTGGGTGAGCTGGGAGAGCTGGGTGAGGTGGGTGAGCGGGGTGAACTGGTCGAACTGGGTAAACTAGGTGAGCTGGGTGAGCTGGGTCCTTTATACCCAGAAGACTGACAACCGAGAACGCAATGTCTATATTTTCCGTACTGGTCGGACAATATTCTACGTTTTTAAATATGAACCCGTAAATGAAAAAATTAAAGTTTTATACTCATATAAAAAGAAAAATCATTTTCATTGCTGTAAAAAAGCCCTGCTTTTTTGTACGAAATTCATTATCTCTATCTGCAACTTTACCGCCATTGAAGATAAGCCATTTCTGAATATTGTCCCAGTTATCAGAGAACAAAAAAAAATAGACTAATAATTTGCTCTCAGTTTACGCTTGAGTGACGTACTTCCTCTGCCTGTTATCCTCAATCGTGGAGAAACTAAATGCAGTTTATTTGACCTCGAGTATCACTTGCACGTTATTGTTCTCGTTTGTGTTCTTTTCGCTGAACTGTATTGGTCATATTGGATTCTCTTACTGACATTTACCCTGAAATGTGACTATCATGACCATTTCTTGCATGAAAGAAGAGACAAGCCCTTATCACTACCCTCTGTGCATTCATAGGTGATCCCAACATACTTCAGCGACCCTTCACCGCATTCCTGAGACAACAATAATTGATCAGACTCTCGAGACACACCCCCATTCATCTCGTGCTCGAGACACAACCGCAATTGATGACGTCATCGAGACACAACCACCCTTGATCACGTTCTCGAGACGCACTGCATTCTCAAGTGTTACAGCTGGCGTATGTCTGCATACATTCGGGGATGTAGACTCTCCAATTCTGTCCCAACATACATCAAAGTCTAGCTGAGTCTGAGAACCATCCCCTTAGGGGCTCTGTCTACCCTGGCGTCTACTGCCAGTCTCGAGTGTCAGGCGCGATAGATTGTCTACTTCTTCGGTTGTGTAATTGTCCTTTTGGAGCTCGGGTGAACTGGGCATCTTTTGCCTTTGTGACCCTGTAACTGTGTTATGTATCCCTCCAACTAGGTCTTCGTGACCCTCTAATTGGGTCTTTATGACCCTGTAACTGTGTTATGTGTCCCTCCACTTGGGTCTTTGTGACCCTCTAATTGGGTCTTGGTGACCCGTCAATTGGGTCTTTGTGACCCTCCAATTGGGTCTTTGTGTTCCTTTAACTGTTTTTTATATCCCTCCAACTAGGACTTTAATTGTAACCCTTTAACTAAGTTTTTGGGACCCTTTAACTGGGTCTTTGTGACATTCTAAGTGGGTTTTGTGACCCTCAACCTTGGCTAATGCGGCCTTCTGACGGCTTTTTGGGACCCAGGTGGGGCGAGATCACAGTTCGTCGTTCATACAAAGGGTGACGCAAAAGCCACTTTATCATTTCAACAATAATTACGCAATAACTAATGCAGCAATAAAATGTATAACTTAGGTAATAAAAGAGAAAATTTTGAAGTTTCATGCTGTATTAATGATACAGATTTGAGACATGTTTTGTGATCGAAAATCACACAATTATCATATCCCAAAAATGCCGAAATATAGCAAGGACTAACTAGCAAAGATAGTGGAAATCATTTCTGTATAAATGGATCGTTTTTTGATCGACCAAAGCATTCCAAACATAGTATTATTCCAATGATTTCAAGATCTAGAGATTTCGGCTGGGCAGCAGACAAAAAACACTCTGGCGGACCGGGATCGAAACTAAATTCATGTGTAATTCAAAGCGTTTCATTGAGTGTTGCAGCAGCAATAAAAACGTCGACCAGTCAACGTTCCAGTCAACTAAGAATTTCACGAAGATCATTCCAACGTGCGTAACAAAAGATTTAAAAATATTTTCTCATGAAATTCAACTAACACTATTGTTAAAGTTTGCAAACCATAAATAAAGAAAGGACGAATGATGAGACTTTTACCTCATTCCTTATCATGTCTGATGAGGCCGATTTCTACATCAATGGGCCGGTTAATAAACAAAACTGCCGATTCTGGTGTGATAAAAATCCTAAGGTTATCCATGAGCAGCCACTTCTTGCACAGAAAGTTCCCGTCTGGTGTTACATAACGAGTGCAAAAAATCATTGATTCATGCTTCTTTGAGGGTATTGATGGTACAACCGTGACAGTGATAGGAGACAACCGCAGACAAATGATACAGGAATATTTATTGAATCGACTGGAAGATTTGAACATGCAGAATTTGTGGTTTCAACAAGATGGGGCGACACCTCACACAGCAAGAGAAACCATGACAATACTCACAGCTGCCTTTTCTGGTCGTTTAATTACACGTTTTGGTGACGTACCATAGCCACCGCGGTCTCATGATTACACTCTTCCAGATTTTTCCTACGGGTATACCTCAAAGAAAAGGTTTACACCAACATGCCTAACGCTCTCCATGAGTTAAAAAACATCATTGAAGAAATAAACAAAATTACCCCAGATATTTTGGAGTAAGTCATGGAAAGTGCTGTACATAGAACACGCTTGTGTGTAAATAATAATGTAGAACATTTAAGGAATAATATATTCGAATAATAGAACTTAAAGATTTTCTCTATCATTTCTTGCGTAATCTATTTCTATAGCTGCATTAGTAGTAGGGCAATAAATGTTCAAAATGGTGAGATAACCTTTGCGTCACCCTGCGTAATAGGCAAATGATGACATTATATCAAAAACCCAAGGAACAATGATGAAAACATATAATAACATTGACAACGATCAGAATAGAATAAAAAACTATTCACTTGATACAGAGCGAACAATTCATGCAGAGAATGTAGTAGATTAGAGAACAATTTGGGGGATGATATGTCTCTAAGGACGCGCCTGATCTCCGAATTTGAGAGGTCGCTTACTCTCAAATTCCTCTCACTCGGTGTGCGCAGGTCTCGGGAAGAGGCACCGCAATGACGCCCCCAGCCAGCCCTGTGTTTAGGGTTCCCTAAATGAATTAAGGCCATGAAGCAATCATGTGCTTCTGGCTGCGATGGATTAAGAGCTATGAGCATTTGTTTAGCAGCTGCCCAGTGATATATGTAACATTGAATGACCCAGTCTGGGTGTTAGATATTTTGGATGTCTTGTTTCGCTATAACTTTTTCCTTCTTTCGAGGGAAAAGTCGTAAAAAAAGCAGCCCTGCGGTACCAGAACTAAGTCCCAAGGACTTGCCTCTCTAGGGAACTGGACGGAGGTCGTGTCCCTCTCCCCTTGTTACGCTCCCCTCGTATTCTGTATTCAATACAATACTGAAATAATGTCATTTATTATTTTATTAATATTTTTTGCTCCAAATTCCTATCCAAACTCGTTTTTCAAAAACCCATACCAAAATTCTGCCAAGTCTTTTGGATTCTAAATCGTTCTACGAGTAAAATATTACAAAAGGAATTAGCTACCTCGCTCTCGTCGTCGAAGATAAAATACCCAGAAAAATGGTCAGACATACAACAATCTATTACACCAGAGTTACAATTTTGTGCTTTAAGGTTATCTCAAATTTGGTCTAGTAATGATATTTTGTCAAGAGAAATCTTTTCTGAAAAATCGGTAACTTTGTCTATCCATTGATAAAAATTACGACAGGCTAATAATTGTCAAAATTCATCCATTGCACTAAGTTTAAAAGAATTAACATGATTGACATTAAAGTCACCATAAATAATTTTAGCAATACGAGACGGTATCTTTGGCATACCTGCGCTGCTAAGCAGTTTTTGAACGCATGCAGGCTGGGTGTTGGTGGTCGGTACAGGCAAGGAAAAACAATAGATCGTAAAAGCAGGCCCAATTTCTAAATCAACTCACAAACGACCAATCGGTTCTCTTTTGATCGATGTGAGAAGGTTTAACGTATAGGGTAACTCCAACTCCGAAAATGTTAAAGTCATTCTAGTCATATAGCTGTATTTAAATTATTTGAGAATTTCTAGAAATTTCCACAAATTTTTCGAGTGAGGGAATAACTTTCGTAAGATCAACTGAAAAAAGTTTTGTGTAGCTAGAGATTCATTTATTTGTTTAGTAATTCATTCTTTCTTCGAGAAATTGCGTCATTCGGTTTTCAATAATTCACCTACATGTATGTACGTGCAAATGAATTGAAGAATAACATATACTGCATAGTGCACCTGGTTTCACATCAAGTGATCACTTGCTTCCATTATTTTACTTCGCTCCACCCCTTTTTTAGCGTGTGGGTAATGCCAAGGAAATCCCATTGTTTCTTTCTATGGTCTTCCCATCTCTTTTAATCCCTTTAATTTTCCGAGTGTGTGGGGAAGACCAAAACAACTCCCCATGTCATTCCCACCATCTACCCCATCTTCGTTTCTTCCTCCAGATAATTTCCATGTAAGTAGAAAGGATGATGTCAATACGACCCTTTAATTCTTCAATTTTCCAATCTACACTCGCTCCTTCCTTGTTTCCGTGTCTGTAAACAATTAAAAAGGACCCAACCCTTTCTCCGCAACATTTTCACCGCTCCCTGATGAAGTCACCATCAGAATTAAAAAATTCAAAATGCGAGCAAAATCTCCCCGCGAGATCCGGGAACTGGAGCCAACAATACACGGTTTTTTCATGTTGATATGACAACAATGCACGATTTTTTCATGTTGATATGACTTAACAACACATGGATTTTTCATCTTGATATTACAAGTTTTCTGAGCTGCTGTCGTCAATATATGCATTGCGTTCGTGTTCAGAGGTTATAACATGGCAGTGGCGGCAGACTTGTTTCTTTCAGGTCTTGTTTCGGCAAGTTTCTTTCACAAGAAATGGACGATAATCAAAATAGAAACACTCGCAGTGAGCGCATAGACGTTATTAAAGTACGGGTGAATTTTGCTCTCATGTTGACATGTGAATATGAGCATGTACGCTCGTAAAATGAAAAGAAACTTTAGGTTGAGTTGACGCACGTTTGGAGATTTCACTTGTCCCAAATTTGATAAACTTTTACGAGTCACCTTGACCCAGTTGCCCTGCGGTGGGTCAGAAAGACTCCCTTTATCGCCTCTGATGCGACCGCAATAAAGTCTCTGCCAATAAAATCAGCATTTGAAGCAAAACTCAGCCATATGATTAGCAGCGACCCAATGATTTTTTCAGGTGTGAAGGTGAAGGAACCAGAGCACGTTTATGGGACACGAGTAGAACACGAGTAGAACATGTCACAAGTAAAGCATTGCTACTCATGATCATAATGTTGTTGCAGGTAACAGGTATAAAAATTAGAGGCCGAGATACAGTGTGAAAAAGCGAACTTTTGATGTTAATTTTTAGTCTGCAATCGTACGTTGAGGTGCAAGATGAGGTAGAAAGTACGGTAAATTATTCTGGTCTGCCTTATTACTATGCTAAGCAACTCTAAAAGCATTCATGATTCAGTACTGCCTATAGGTGTGTCTTCTTACGCTCTGATTTGTATACCAAACAGCTTAATTTATTACACAAATTATTTCACGTAAAAACTTTCCTTCAGTTTTTCAAAAGTGTTTATATTCTAAGTCCCACCTTGCCCGCGTACTGTGTTTCAGCTGAACATTCATCCCTTGAAAATCAAATAAGTCGCGACGCTCAACTGTTAAAACAGAGCTTCTTTTGAAGCAGCTCTGATGTTCAAGACGGCGCAAGACCCCACACGTCAGAGTTAAAGAACTGTGGAAAACGTAAGAATCCAGACGTCTAAATTTCAAACTGTGTCAGACATTGGAATCTAAATGTTAAAATAGAATAACTGAAGCAGATGTGAGAATCCTGATGTCAAATTCGAATGTACGAATCTAGACGTCTACATAAATTAAATATCTAAAGGAGTGTGAGACTGCAGGCTCCAAAACTAAAGGGTTGTAGCAGACGTAAGAATCTAGAGGCCAGAATTAAGCAGCTGTAAGAACTGAGCGCTGAAAAACAGCAAGCGCAATCACAGACTAAAACATGGGTCTATTTTTTCGAATGAACTACAAATAAATGAAAAATTTGTCAGACTAGCACCAGGAGAAACCGCAACCAGCGTCGTAGATCAACAGGAACGAAATCAAAAGTAAAAAATTAGTGCCTCATTACTGACAAGATAATTAAAAAATAACAGAAGAGCCTGTTTTGATTTCTGCAAAATGAAGATCGGTGCTAGAAAACTTGTAAACGACCGGCGGGTGTTTCTTACGAATAAACGTTGTTTTAAGTGACCTCTCATTGAAGCGAGAAAATTTAGATCTCTGGTGCTGGAAAATTTCTGGAAAACTTCTGCTCTTAAGATCTCCCTTCAACGTTTGTTCAAAAAATAAACGTCGTTGACTGTAATTTATTGACGTGCATTAATTAAAATAACAGTAGGTCTGTTACGATAAACTCTAAATTTTTGATTTTATATAAAAAAAGATACTTTAAAAAATCTAGGTATGCTAGGAAGAAAGCGGCATCGTGAGCTGTTTGGCTGCATGGTGCTTTTTTCTTCTTGCCTTTCTAGGTTTTGGATGAGGCGTACGAAAGAGACCTGCTACCGTGCGATAAGTCAGCCTGAGCCTTCAAGTAGGACTTGGAGCGTCACTAGGCAAAGGGGAAAATAGGAGACATCGAGTTCTCGACTCTAAACCAGGTTCCAAAACTCTATGAACACGCGCTCTGGTAGCGCAAGGACTGGCGGAACAAGAATGGATGAGCAGACAAATTTGATGGAAACAGCATCTTAATTGTGGAGAGGCGAAAGCAAATCGCAAATTTTAATCATTACGTATCCATTTCCGAGTAAAAGATTGTTAAAGTATATTTATCACTGAAAAACTTACTTAGTAAAATGCTTTCAAAACATTGCTTGACGAGAACAGCACCTCAATTTAAAAAATGAACAGCCAGTGCAACAGACGAGCGAAAAACGGAAAAACTGTCGAAAAATTTTCGGTCTAATCATATAACGTAAACAAAAGCGTGACAATAAAATAACGAAAAATAGCGAAAGTATTCCCACTGCCATTGGTGCATGAAATATTCCCACTGCCATTGCTGCATGAAATATTCCCACAGCCATTGGTGCATGAAATATTCCCACTGCCATTGCTGCAGGAAATATTCCCACTGCCATTGCTGCAGGAAATATTCCCTCTGCCATTGCAGCAAGAAGTATTCCCACCGCCATTACTGCTGGAAGTATTCCCACCGCCATTGCAGCAAGAAGTATTCCCACCGCCATTGCTGCATGAAGTATTCCCACCGCCATTGCTGCTGGAAGTATTCCCACTGCCATTGCTGCTGGAAGTATTCCCACCGCCGACCCAAGGGCTTCAACTTGTTCGTCTTTTGAGAACAAAACAGAAAGAAAAAAGAACATGAAGAACGATTGCATTAATTACGAGAGAAATGAGCAAATTTTTCTTTTTCATTCGTTGAGCAGCGAAAGTTTGGTCGTCAGCCTCCAGCTTGCGAGAATGGACTTATTGATGCGAGAAAAGTTCCAGTGAAGATTAACCTTTTCAAGGTTGAAGTCGGGAGAAGTTAACCCAAGGTAATTAAGAACGGTTTTTTTGCAAAGTACAAATTTGAAAATTAGTGTTCACTGGAGGACGACAGGAGCCGGTGAAGGGAAGCAAGATAAAATTATTCCACCAGTTAATACAAAAAATAAGAACTGAAATGCGTGGAAAGAATTATACATCACTCATTGAGGAAAAAATTAGAGAATACGAAACGGATGTGTGGAACATAGACGTACATAGCGGGAAATGGCGGGAAATGGGAATTATAGCGGGAAATGGGATTTACAAACGAGCCAAACTAGTATCTGCGCTTGGATCAAAACATGACCTGAGCGAGTAAAAATTGTTTTCGAGGAGTTACCGAATTTAACTCGAGATGTTGAAGAAAGAAATTACGAAAACACTCTAGAAATAGTTTTAAAAATTCGAAAATATATTACCATTATTAGCATTGGATAAAAATAGAATGAAGTTACAAAAATACAATTTTGACACCAAGTTTTATCAACCGTTGCACGGCACAGGGGTGGGGTTCCCCCTGGGACCAATCTTGGCTTACATTTTTCTCCATTTCCAGGAAAACGCTCGTTAGGCCTTAGCCTGCCGAATACGAACCCGTTTTTTGTAGAAAATTCATTTATATCATTTCAATCATATCCAGTTTTATTCGTGAATTATTTCAATTTCCAGCACACTTATGTTAAATTTTCCATCGAGGGAAAATCAAATAATTGTTTATCCTTTTTAGATTAAAATATAACTCCAGTAAACTGCTGGTTGCATAGTTCGGTTTCCTGAAAATCAACTTTTACTGGCCTTGGTATTAGTTTTTTAGCTTATATTCGTCCATAGCATACAAAATTTCCTTCATATGGGATTTTCTGAATCCCCAACGTTTACCAGCATTTATAAAGAATTTTAATTTGTGTAGCCCTTTTTCAGTTCAGCTGACTTTTCGTCCAGATTAACAAACTTTGTAATCCAAAATTTTTCTAATCGTCAATTTTTCATTGTATTTCTGTACGTCCATACTGTATCGAAACAAGCATTTTACTTTGTTCTCCTTTTTTCAGCCAGCAATATGAGAAATTAAAGAAAGAACTCTATTTACGTTTGTCAAAACCCTTAATCAATGTAAACTTTCGCACTACTCTTGTTAATCAATAAAAAATTTTCTCTTATTTCAAATACAAAGATAAACTTCTCAAAGACATGCCCTATTTTGTTCATTGTGCATCAGAATGTCTATGCTCTACAACTAGAGCTCTCAGCACTCGTGTGGCAGAGCAAGCTGCTAGAAGTTTCCAAATCAACACACCTATTTCCAACTCCTTCGGTTTGCCGTTTGCTCCTGCGCAGAAAAGTGTGACTTACCTGTCCTTTTAGAAAATTTCAGTGCTCCGCCACCCGCTACGCGTTCCAGTGATTTCAAGTTATTCGAGTTGAGTTAAATTTCAAAACTTGAAACGGCTTTAAATGTTATACAGTCAGCCAACCCTAAGAAAATTTTCTGGCAGTTAAATTTAGCTGTTATCTTTTTTCTTGTATAACTACTTCTTGGGAAATGTCATCGTCATTTTTGTTTCTATTTGTCTGCAGTGAGTTGAAAATGACCTACGTGGTCGAAGCGTTCAGTTTTAAGCCCTCATTTTATCATCGTAACTTTTTTCCTAATCCTGTTTTTTTTGTGTCAACGATGCATCTGGCAGCAACTTTCCTGGCTTTTATTTGCATTAAACAATGTGCAAACAGGCAAACTTTAATGTGAGTCAAGTTCAAAACTGCCCCGTCCTGATGGAGGTAAAACAACAACGAACGTTAAGCTCGCACGTTCAGACCACAGGTGTTGCTCCAACTCGACATCCCTCAAGCGGCACGGAGCTGGCCGGCCTGAATAATTTTACGAAATGCTTCGACCAGGTCCTTCTCCGTCGACTAGAGCTCCTTCCATCTCCGTCCACCAGAGAAATTGCCGTCTGAAGGAGAAACTCAGGCCTGTCGCAAACTAGAACTAGAAACTGGACAAGCAAATTAAAAACTCGACAAACTAGAAACTAGACGAGCAGACTAGAAACTAGACGGGCTTTCTGAACTCAGACCTGTTGCAAACTAGAACTAGAAACTGGTAAGGCAAATTAGAAACTAGATGAACTAGAAACTAGACGATCAAACTAGAAACTAAACAGGCAAACTAGAAACTAGACAGGAAAAAAAAGAAACTAGACATGCAAGCAAGAAACTAGACAGACAAGCAAGAAACTAGACAGGCTTCCCGAACTCTGGCCTGTCGCAAACACGAGCTCTGATCTCAATGTACTGTTTGAAGCAAAGCAGGAAACTGATATTCGTGTTCTGAAATGAACATCAAAGCAGGAATATTGTCGTAGTTCGGTGCTCTGCCCTGCGCTAACGAAAGGGAAAGTTGGTGCAGTATTTCTCTAAGCATTGTTCTGTGCACGTTTATCACAAATACCGGTGGTATTTGACAGGCTTCCTCCTCATGCTTGAACCTCACGTAAAATTGTGTCGAGATTTCACTTTTCTTGTTCTTCACTTGAAACCATAATTTACCGCTTCTTTGTAACTAAACAAAATTAAACGAATGATAATCATAATTTCGAAGCAAGAACTTTTCTTCTGCAGGTAAGTCGATAAATTTTCACGTTTATTTTTATTCAATGCCAGTATACGAACCCCGACAGAAACGACGGAATTTACGATGCTTCAATTCTTAAAAGGAATGAATGTTTTTAGCGACGCTGCTCCTCATCATGTCCTTTGAAGTCAACTATTCATAAACAAAATATTTTGACGAAAATACTCTCATATCGTATTCTATTAAATCAGCTTTGAAGTTAACTATTCATTAACAAACTATGTTAACAAAAATATCATCATGTCGTATTC
The DNA here is from genome assembly GCA_014899125.1 of Orchestia grillus. Lineage (NCBI taxonomy): Eukaryota > Metazoa > Arthropoda > Malacostraca > Amphipoda > Talitridae > Orchestia > Orchestia grillus. The sequence continues at coordinate 22,659 of VOMN01082479.1, read as the reverse complement.
CATTAAATAAGATATTTAGATTTCCCTACATTACATTAATTAGCGATACGAAATTTAGCACCTTATTTACGACACTCCCGCACATCAGCGCAGCTTGCAGTAACATTCTCAATGGTAGCGCATGAGAAGTGTTGCAGGCCAAAAAAATATATATGTACTTACAGTGTGAGAGGTCTATTTGAGGAAATACTGTTGTCAGTTCATTACACATGATCATAATCTTATCATTTATTTCAGATAATCCATTCAAATTAAGGTGTTAACCCAGAAAATGAAAAGACATACAGTCGTAGTTGCTTTAACTGCAACTATGATGGTTTTAGGAGTTGTGTATAGAAAAGGTCACGGCACCATATCCACACTATTTTCCCCGCTGTCTTATACAGGGTTAATACTTCTGGACACATTTATGTTCTAAAAACGATTGTTAAGCCCTGGATAAATGAAGTATTCAATGGAAGGCCATATGTCTTTCAGTAAGACTCGGCACCTTCTCACAAAGCCATAATGATCCAAGATTGGCTATCAGAGGATTTTTACGATCATGTGACCCCCAATTTGCGATTTGAGGCCCCAAATTCACCAGGTTTAAATCCTAAGGACTATTACATGTAAAGCGTAGTTGAGAGGGAGACTAATCGACATCATCATAGTACCACAGCTTCACTGAAGGCCGCCATTGTGCAGGTGATATCTGAAATTAATAAGGACCACTTAATTTCAGCCTGTCAACAGTTTAAAACCAGCATAGAAGCAGTCCATGAAACCAATGGTGATTTTATAGAATAATTCAATGAAGGAGTATCATCAAGGGTATTTGTACAAGTTAGATATAAATATAAACTTTTTTTGACTAAATATTATTTATTTTACATGCTAAAAATGTTCTCAAATAGCCCTCATATCCTGTTATCCTGTATACAGGATATTAAAGAAGAAAAGGTACAAGCTTTGACAGTAGACGGGGGCAAGGAAAATAAACACTTTTTTACGAATACAAATATTTTAAAAAGTTCTTAATTTTTGAAACTCTGAGGTTTAAAATTTCACCTTGAAGCCTGGTTAATAACGTTTCTGTTTTTGAGCAACGTCGTAATGGTAAATGAACTGAATATCACAGAAACGGATATTTCATTAAATAAACTTGACAATGACTGTTCGAAATGTTCTATGTTTGTCAACATACGATGTCTGGGCAAATATCGATTGGGAAAGTGCTGCTGATACAACCTAGCAGCGCCGGTATCATACACCCCTTTCATACAGCCCCATCATGCGCCCCCTTTATACGCCCGCATCATACACCCCCCTCATATGCCCCTATCATTCACCCCCATCATACGCTTCCATCATACGCCTCCACCATACGCCCCCATCATATGCCCCTTTTTTAAATACTTTTAAAGTATTTTTAAACATTCCACGACATACGATGAAAAATTTCAAAATGAAAAATATCCATATTCTGAGTAAGCCGCGAACGAAGCAACAGATCACAGAAAGGTCTATCCTCGCTCAACAGATGCACTTTACCATTAGAGAAGAATTAACGTCGAAAATGCGAAAACAGCAACAAGAATGAAAACTGGAATTGAAAAACGAAGACATGGATTGAGAAAAAGATACGGAAAGCGACAGTGAGAAAGGAAAAATACCGAATAAAGAAGCAACTGAACTCTTCGGTAGGAAAAAAGACGGTAAAATTTCGAGCAACGCGACGCACAAAGGAAAGAAAGCAGAGCGGCCCCAAAAAAATAAAACGCGCAAATGGGAGCCGCATGAAGTCAGTTGGCCCTTCATCCGTAACGTCATTTGTCCGCCGGCGGGCGAGCGAGGCCGAGCTGCAGCAGACTTAACAAAATAACACTTTTCTCCATAGGGTGGCGTGCCAAAATCTGTGATCCTGCTGCTCGTTTGGGCATGGCATGGTGCCAAGATCGGTCTCACCGCCCACACGTAGGTCCTACAAAACGAGCAGCCGTGCCAGATTCGGTGATGAGCTCAAGGTGGTTAGAAACAGTTTTCGGCGACGGTTTCCGGATTGCGTCTGCCGGAGAGCGCGATGGTCGTCCGAGCTGCACCTGGCCGGCGCCTCAGCTGCATTGGGTCTCGACTTGTTATGGCGCAAAATAGGGGACGCCCAGAGCTCATTACGAGCGAAGATTTAAACTTGAGCTGGATGATTTTTGACTCAATTTGAAACGATCTATTACCACAAGTGTTGCACCATTTGAAGATATCACGAACATCGATTTCTTACACTATTATTACACTTTTTATTGCCATAGTTATCACACTCCGTCGCAGAAAGCGTTTGTTATTTTCAAGGAACGAGTCGCCAAAATATGTTACACATTAAGTCTCAGTGTGTGTGGAGAACAAAAAACAAGCCAATTTACGGTGTCCAACGAGTAATTGTTTTTTTTCCAGAAGCACTCCGTTCAAATCACAAAACAAAGCACAGAATGGGATACCGATTAGTAAATTTGGCAAGAATGTGAGAAAATGCAAGTTCAAAATTAGCGAATTCTATCGCGAAATGTAAGAATTAAAAACAATAATGTGCAGTGTTCATTAAAAAGTGCAAAAAATGAATATAATAATTAATAAATTCGATAATTCTCTCGTTTACATCATCACTCTAATTGGTTGTCCTAACTGGGCGGCAGGCAAGTTCCCTTGAGGATACGTTCAAGGGTATGCATAATTAAAGAAACAAAGATGATTCAAGAAACAAAGATGATTCAAGAAATAGAGATCATTCTAAACACAGAGATAATTAATGTGCTGAATATAATTTAAAGGCCGAAGTAAATCAAGAGTCAAACATAATTCAGGAGGGAAAATTAATTCATACGTGGAACAAGAAATTCAAAAAAATAAGATTACTTATTTAGTAAAATTGAAACTCTGGTTACTCTGTTGAAGAACTTGAAATAAATCTTTATGCATGTACATATAAGTGCCGTGTCGTTCTGGCCAGGCTTTGGGCAAAGGACGCTCTGTCATTTATGGTACCTGTACAAAGAACACTCGGTCATTTATGGTACCTGTACAAAAGACCCTCGGTTATTTATGGTGCCTGTACAAAGGACACTCGGTCATTTATGGTACCTGTACAAAGAACACTCGGTCATTTATGGTGCCTGTACAAAGGATACTCGGTCATTTATGGTGCCTGTACAAAAGACACTAGGTCATTTATGGTGCCTGTATCTCATCTTCGAAGTTCTTCTTGGTACCAGCAACTATTATAGTGATTTCAGAATCAAACTCTTAACTCTGCTTCAAATTATCATCTTTCTTCTAGATGACGAAGGCTCCAGATTTTTACCTTTCTTGCAGGTGGTGAGTGTTCCTTGTTGTCATCTTTCTTTTTGGTGATGAAGCTTCAAGATTATCACCTTGCTTCCAGGGAATGAGTATTCCAGATAATCATCCAGCTTCCGTGCGATGAGAAATCCAGATTATCACCTCTCTTCCAAGGGATGAAGGCTCCAGATTTTCTCTCTGCTTCCCCGTGATGAAAACTTCCAGTTTATGACCCGTGCTTCCAGGTTGTGAAGCTTCCAGATTATGACCCTTGCTTCCATGCCCATCGCGAAAGCCACAAACATGCAGTGGCTATCAAAACAAGACGACCGCTTTTGTACCAGGTACAAAATTTCCATACACTTCGAGAGGACGGAGCAGCGATCAGATAACTGATATTATCCCACTCACCCCATCCGACAGGGTGGTGTTTTATTGAAATGCTTCGTCTATTTCAGAGCCATCAGCCTAGCTTACAGCTCATCGAAGCAGCTTATCTCAAATCCGCTTTATTGACAGCTGCTCTTGGCCCGATAAGTGACCCGAGTTCTGTCTAATCACGGCAGTAACACCATAATTAATTCGGTCTAATTACGGCAGTAACACCATAATTAACGCGCACATCACACAGAGCCCTCGATGTTGGTGCGTGCGATTGACATCTTGAATTTTCCTGCCGAGATTCAATAAGCTCTAGCGTTGTTGATGCTGCAGGTACTGAATATTGTATTGACATTCAAGTTTACATCTCACTTCTTGCAATTAAAGTGCATCCCTAGAAACTAATTGCCGCAATGGAAGTCAGAAAGAATCATAACGTTATTGATTCGTTTTACAGCAAAAACTACAATTTCAACATTAGAGAATTGCGTGATGCTGACGGTTCGTATGCATGTCGTTGTGTGCATCTCAGTCATCGTCAAAAAATGTAATTTCTGCGACAATTGCACTGAAGTATTTACGGCCGAGATTGTTTGATCTGTCTATACAATTATGGATACGAATCTTCATAGCAAAATTTAAAATAACTTCTTTGAAACGAGGATACTGCGCTTCTTCCAAATTGAATAAGAGTCTATTGCATGTATGAGTACGTCTGCATTGCGATACAAAATCGAGTACATTGGTACAATTTGCAAAGTCTGTATCTGTCTGTATGACGTTATGAAATCCGCGTTTGTCTGCATGATGTCATGAAACTTACATTTGTCTGCATAATGTCATGAAATCTGCATATGTCTGCACGGTGATATGAAATCTGCGTATGTCTGCATGGCGTCATGAAATCTACATATGTCTGCACGGTGATATGAAATCTGCATATGTCTGCATGGCGTCATGAAATCTGCATATTTCTGCACGGTGACATGAAAACTACGAACAGAAACCTTTCGGTCGATACCTTTTGCATGTTTATTTGGTCCGCATGGAAATTAATTCCGTTCCTACGCTTATCGATATGGTCCACATGTAAATTAACATAGTCAAATAATTTTAGTCCTCGTGCAAATATACAGTCAGTGGTCATTAACATGACTAAAACACTAGACACATAAGCAAGCAACTTCTCAAAAATTTCTCTTCTTTAGCATTTTCTTGTCACACTGGGGTATCACCCCTTATCGAACTATCCCGATATATCTCGTGGTCGCGGTTGCTGCATTCACACGGTCGCTGTTGGCTACACAAACCGTGTGAATGCACCGCCTGCCTTCTCGGGGTAATTCGTTGAGAGATTAAATCAAGTATTACATACTCTCCACCATCAACACTTGTGATCTATGACACTAGGAAGTGTAGCTCATATCTTTGATTACCAAATTCGTTCAAATGAATGATTATGGTCAAGCATACTGTTCTGGCACGATACTTATTTGCTAAATACTTACGTTTTGTGAAAAACTATGGTAGGAAGTCGGATAAGATTTAATTATCCCTGGTATTTTGAGAACTTGGTAGAGACAGGGTCATTGAATCATGGTAAGCAACAGTTTTAATGATGTTAGAATTGGTCAATAATTTCCTCATTGAAATCCAGCTGTTGATAGGCAGCTGTCAGTGCACATCCGCAGATAATACTGTACGATTTGTTGTAGCTTTGACCGGATATTTTAGGAGCCTATCCAGTTACGCACAGTTCATGCATCTATATTATGAAATCATACGACAAATTTATATCATTATTAAGTGTAACCATTTATTTCCACGCTGAAGAAAACAGGAGTCCAGATTTTCGGGCCAGCATCATTCCTGATCAGCGAGACTGTGTCGGAGAAGGCAGTCCGTATCATGCAGTGATACGGAAAATTACATTATTCCGCAGGGGAATCACCGTTATATTTGATGGCATGCACACTATAGTATTTGAATTCTAATGCACTGGTCTTGGAAGACTTTTGTATTTGTTACACACTCTGGCTGTTATGAATTGTACGTGCAAAAAAATATTATTTCTTTTTGCTAAAATAACTCAAGAAGATAAATAGAGTCTGCGCGATGCCTAGGACTACCCTGTGCACTGCAGCCATGGCGCTGTTGTCCACACACTCAGTACTTCACGGCTCGACTAAAGCCTAAAGTATCTACAGTTCATTGCTCTCATTTTTGTCTTCCTATCTATAAAAAGAAGTTAACGGCTAGACGACTCTCGTAAATTCCGTTCATTTTTTGTATTATTTGTGTTTCAACCGGTCTATTTCTTCTCATATATTCTCTCAAATGAGATTAACTACCAGGTTTCAGATATTAAGCCTCCGGGACAACTATCCTTCTTGCCCAATTTTCTTTCTTTCAATTTTCACATCTTTGAAATTTTTTCTGTGTCTTTCCTACGTTTTTTATTCTTATCTTGCTGTTTCTATGCGCAAGGGATCCTGTGAGGAAGCACACCTTGTGCAAAAATCCCCCGCTCTCCGGAGTTAGTACTAAATGATCCCTTCTCTTGGGTCTCTTCGGGTCAGATTTCATGTGGACAGGGAACTTCAAACTAACTAGCAATCTAACTAACTGGCAATCTAACTAACTGGTAATCTAACTAACTGGCAATCTAACTAACTGCCAATCTAACTAACTGGTAATCTAACTAACTGGCAATCTAACAAACTAGCTATCTAACTAACTAGCATTCTAACTAACTAGCACTAACTAATGTTCACTGATAATATCAATGAAGTTGGGGTGGCTGAATCGAGTAAAGCGAAAGCTGTGGTAATTTCAACGAGAAGTGCGCTCAAAAATTCACGAAAACTGCCTCCGATGCGACTAGTTTGCTTCGCGTCCGCTAATGCATTAAAAATATCAAAATGGCGGTGGNCTCCTGATTCATGGGCCCCTGTGCAGTGCTGCAGTCTCAGCACTTAGTTAGAACCTTTCTAAATTGATTTTAAAATATAATCATGCAACGTTTGAATGTAAATAATACCTAACTTTTCAAAATGATACTTTTCCCCTAATTCTTTGCCTATACCACCGTCAGTTTTGTGTGGTACAGTTTTCAAATTCTGATACCTAACGAGTAGGTATTAAAGAACGTTTTCCAATGTAAAGTGCATTTTCAAACAACTGAACCAACTGAACCAAACTCCACATGACGGTTCATTTAATTTTTCGCGGATGAAAATTCATGAATTTAACTTTTCTTATTCGTTGCTTTTGCAGCTATGTTTCCCGGATACAACTTCACAGCTTTCGTTTTAGCCCTAAAATTTGATCTTTTTTAGCCTAAAGTTTGCTCTTACTACCACCAATGAATAAACCCTATAACGCGTCCTAGTTTTTTGATTTACTGGTCTATTGAATGAAATGGTTCACTTAATATATTAGTGCATTAAGCATACCAGTGGATCAGCGTCCTGGAAGTGGTAGATGTTGATTATCGTCAAGTCAAGACTTCCGTTAATGAGGATTTACCTCCCGATTTAACGCCCACAGTTTCTTCCTACTCGCCGTGGGCGTCATTATTTATTACCTCATCTGAAGCGAGTTTTGTTTAATTAATTTTTGAATGGGTTTCTAGAGAACCCAGTGGGTTTCTGAATGTATATTAAGCCGTGCTGATATTTTAATGCGAGCTTTGTCAGTCATTCAACTGTCCGCCTAATTTGAGGCCCAAATTATTGAGATGCATATTCTATACAGTTTATATATAGTATATATTAACTATTATGCTACTTCTTTGATGTTACTTTCGTTCTTCAAATATGAAATTAATACTCCATTGTTACTTCAAACAATGACTGGCCTTCGATCTAATATGTATAAATTCACTCTGTTGACTGACTCCTAATTGAACGGTGAACAGTTTTGGCCGTAACCGAACCAATGAGATGCTTGCCTAAGTCTGCAGTCACTTTAGCGCCAATTATCCAGCGATTTTTTTTTACTTCAACGCACTGGAACGCGCGTCAGTTTCTTCCTTTTTTGCGATGGGTTTCGAGGTTTTTCCAGAATTACTTTTCTTGTTTCGGATTTTTTCAGAACAATTTAGAACAATTTCATAAAAATTAATTGAGAATAGTTTTTTATAGCAATAATAGCAGTAATCTATTAACAGCATTTCATTTAGAGTAGTAGTTTATTTTCAGTAGGTTATGTACATTAGTTCATTTATGGTATTAAAATAGTTTATTTACAGAAGGACATTTAGGATGATAGTTTATATAAAAGTATTTGTTTATTTACAGCGTTAGTTTATTCATGGTGTTGTTTTATTGAATTATTCTATTTACTTTACATAGTTTATTTACGCATAGCAATTACCTCACACGAAAGCAAAACTAAAAACTGCTGTTTCCCCACCATTTCAGACGGTGTCAGTGTCGGTGTCAGTGTTGACACTAGCGGCCCTCAGTGTGGACCGCTGGTACGCAGTGTGCAGACCCCTGCAGTGTCAGGCGACGCCTCGTCGTGCAAAAACGTACACGCTCATCATCTGGATTATCGCCTTGCTTATTGGTCAGTTTTAAAAGTACACGCTCATCATCTGGATTATTGCCTTGCTTATTGATCAGTTTTAAGCCCTTTTTTTAGCTGGTCATTTGAGTGGTTGTGATACTGTCTTTCGAAAGTTCAGCGGCCTGAAAAAGCACAACGTTGATTCGTTGTGACCAATTTTTATTGCGGTCTCTGTTATCGCTTCGAAATTAATAGAAAGTTGGAGTTATAGATTTGAATATAGTTAAAAAGCAGAGGGTTGGGATAAATTTCATTATTTTCAATGTTCATTATTTTTTTTCAGTTGAATGAGAACAATAACAGTGAGGAGGAGGTAATGCTGAGTATATCAATACTTACTATTTTAGCAATAAGTGCGCATGTGTTGAGTGAAAATTTAAATGCACACACTAATACCGATATATTTTTCCTTAAGGTAATTCCCTGATATCAAAAAGCGTCCAAGTAAATCACTTGCTTCAATATGACCAGATTCAAAGTTAGACCAACTTCCCTTATTTAGCCAATCAAATTGCTAAGCTCAACAAAAGGTATATTTATCGTCACCAAATGAAACTTGTGCTAGTGTTCTTTTGAAACAGCGACTGCTAAATTGAGCTCCTGAGATTAGCAAGCTTCAATACGCGACCTTAGGAGTCAACTGTCCAAGCCAAAGCAAGAGTTTTCAAAGCTAGTAAGAATATTTTACTTTAATTTTCCGCGGCATCCTGTGCACGAAAACCGTGACAGTGCCACCGTCGTAATTGATTATGGAAGCAGATTATGGAAGACTTGAGCCCTTAAAGTGTAGCGACTTTGAGCAGAGTGTGCTAATTGTCCCTCTACACGCTAAGCCTTCATCCATGATGCTAAGCTCGCCAATCCGGAGCTAATAGTTTCGGGTTTGTAATCGAAAATTAATCATCTAAAGCCAACACAGCTCGTTGTCGTTCCTGGCAACAGTGCCGTAAATGTTGGACCTTCGAAGGTGTGTACTATGTAACAATGCGGTATCATAATATAATAAATCTATTAATACGATGAACTATTTATAATATAGTTTATATATTTGTTTCTAGTATACTTTTTGCGTGTGTAACCATTTATTTATGCATTGATGGAATTAGATGTGAGAAAATTCCCGGGTCCGCATTCCTAATCAGCGAGACTGTGTCAGAGAAAGCTGGCCGTATCAGGATTATGGAAGACTTCACAATTCCATGTGAAATTTACCATCGTTTTCGCGGCGTAGCAATGCAAATTATGTACAGAATTGATTGTTCAAATTTTTAAATCGTTCATAAAAACAGGCTCTTTGTGTCTTTAGCATGAGATGATACGAGATATTTCGTCTCCAAAATGTAGGTCTGAAAATGTTCCCGTGGTCGGATTTTGTATTTGGTTAATGTTTAGTTTCTGCTCTCTGGTGTTCATAAAAACAATGAATTAATTCATGAGCTTGGGTAAATATTTAACATCGGTATTGAATAATTTTTTACATATGTAATGAATCTGCTAAAATACAAACATAATGTAGGAATGGGGCCTTAAATTTACGTTAACATTGGGTTGACTTACACCAGTTATTTATTAGGCAGTTCATGTTACTGTAGCGTCGGTGAGGAGAAAATATTGAGACGAATATTACTTAGCATCAATTTTATGGACGACTACAAAAATAATCCTAAATTCATAATATTTAAAAGTGATGTGATAAATAATAATAATATGGGCCATGTAAACATTTTATATACTGTATAATAACAAAAGCCAGGCAAAACACTATTTTATTAAAAAAGTCAAGAAGAAAGCCAAAGGAAAGGTACCAAGAAAATGCTCGAAAACTCTAAGTTTTAGTAAACGTTCAAAAAATAGTATGTTTCCTTCATATCCACTTTTGTAACAAAAGCTTAGCACTTAGAACAATCTTTATTACCATAAAAATCTCAACTTTAGTAAGGCAAATAAGAATTTAAGAATCATTCTTTTCCTATAAGTATTTATTTGTACGTCAGTCACACAAAATATTCACACTCAGAAACGGGCCCCGCAAGCGCCGGCTCATCCTAGCCAAAAAAAATCTATAATAAAATTGATCTCACTATAAACACCATAACCACATTAGATTATGTTAATAAGACAATAGCATGTATACGATAACATAATCCAGTAACATATTGGAGAAACATTCAATGAATCAGCAGATTATGCTAATGAGACAATAATACGTATGAGATGACATATTCCAGTAAGATATTAGAGAAACATTCAATGAGTCAGCAGACTATGTTAATGAGACAATAACACGTATGAGATGACATATTCCAGTAAGATATTAGAGAAACATACAATGAGTCAGCACTACTGACATCAGCCATGGTGAGCCACAAAAAAACGTTTATTTCAATCTAATGTTACCAAACCTAATGTTGTGTCTATTTTTGTGGCTATGCAACCAAATACTTAATGTTGAGTCTAGTGTCGTGACAACAGTGGCAAAATAATATTTAAACTAACCCTATATGACGAAAATGAAATTTTAATGATACTAATTTAACAAATACATTTAACTTCAATAATCTAAAGCAAGTTTCTAATTTTTTATTTGATATACAAGTAACCGTCATAACCTAACTGAAATTTTAGACCTACGAGTCTTGAAAACTTGAATTCGTACCATCCAACCAAAACAGAGTTACAGTCACAGATCCTGTAAATAATTTACTTCTTAAAATCAAACTAAAGATTTAGAATCATGAGTTTTGTAAATAAGTTACTTCGTAAAATCAAAGTAAAGATTTAAAATTACGAGTTCTGCAAATAATTTGCTTTATAAAATCAAACTAAGAATTCATGATAACGAGTTTTGTAAATATTATAACTTACGTCATACGACCAAAATGAAATCTTAAAATTTCAGATTCAACAAGTAATTCAATCTCCGTGAACCATTTCAAAGCTTTCACGTCACGCAGCTTATTCGTGCGTCCATTTGCAATAAATGAACAAATGTACGCATGCACAGCAGCCCGAACATGATTTCTGGAAATTATGCTCAGACTGGCTTTGAGTTTAGACGAACTAAAAAAGTTCTTCAATGGCGACTTTAATTAAAGCTTGCTGTTCTAATGATGCTGTTCCTCAGAGATGCTTAGGCCATGCCCTTCTAAAGAAAGCTGGTTTCATTTTTCCATGGAATTCAATACTGCAACTCGCCATCCGTGATTGAGGAGAAATGTGTGCATTCACGAGGGAATCTGCGTCCGTACGCTGTTTCCCACCGTAAAGCGAGTTTCTGCTTCGCTGCAGCTTAATTAGAGGTAGTTCGCTTGATACTGTTAGATGGTCGGCTGTTGTTGTAAATAATCTGCTTGCTCTCTACAATCAGGAGGCTGCCAAGGAAGGACAAATACAAAACGGCAGCAATTGTATCTGCAGAGAAATTTTTGTGGGTCAGTGAACTTTCTCACGCCGTAGTGTGGGAGCGAAAGCCTTTCTGCAACACGATTTTATGCAATCTAAATCCAGAGTACGAAACATTTTCGTACTATTCAGTTTCCAAAAACTAGATATCGAAAATTTTTATTTCAATAAAACCTTTTCAAAAAGGAGGAACAAATGGAGCATGCAACAAATACAATACAGTATGGGTATAACGGCACAACTTTTCATTAATAAGTGCAGGCGAAACAACGGTTAACTTGCTGCTCCAGAAAACCGAGGATGTTTTTGAATCTGCTTTTCCAAAACCTCAGAAAAAGTCACTAGTGAACAGATTCCATTTTATCATTCATTTGCTCCCACTTTCTTTCCCCTGATGAATGCATTAATCACTGCCTGGCACTTCGAAAAAAAAAATCATTTCAGAAAGTTGCCCCATTACAGAATGGAGGCTATTGGCTTTTCTAAGTCTGTCATAACACCGGAGGCCGTTTGAGCCTTCTGAGATTTCAATGGCATGAAACCAATTAATGAGGCTTCAATATTAAATCTCGCATCATCAATAAAAACGTCCGAATTTACCGATCTTGATGAAAGAAAAACGCCCTCTGGCACCCGGAGAGTTGGATTTCTTATTTTCAGTTGAAATACAAAAGAAATTCAACTAACGAACGGGGTTGGGTTTCTCTGAAGCTTCTAAACGTGGAGGGCAATAATTTCAGGAAGTTAGAAATTTATCAGCCCTCGTACAGTAGATATTCAAGAACTTGGCTAATGTATAATTAGTCGACAATACAAGTGTTGCGGTGATAACTCATGGGCTGAAAAAAAGTGTATTGAAAATTGAGTGACTAACGATATCTTGAAGTAACAATTGCAATCGGTAATGCGTAGGAAAAATGTATGTTCTGCGAGGTTAAAGCTGCTCAATTAACTCTGATTCCTTCGCGTGTAAGAACCTAAGAGAAATTATTAAGAGATAAAAAGAAAAATTGAGATTCATATCCTATTAATTTCTAATAGAAACAAAGAGAAATTGAGATTCATATAAATATTTATGTTTGATGACTATATTTATTTTATTTAGTGATTTTATTTAGTGATTTTATTTAGTGACTTAAAGAAGCAGCGATTGCCCGGCTGACAACTGTTACTAAGTGACGACCAGTGTTAATTTCTTGTAATACATTGACTCCTCTTCATAAAATTCTTTCCCATCTGTGACATGTAAATTACTTATTTATTTTCATCAAGGATTTCTTTGTGCCAGTAGAGCGGGTGAACCCAATGCAATAAAATAAATATCAATTCGAGAAAAAAGACAACGACAATTCAAGCGAAAATTCGGGCAAAAATTCAGCCAAAAATTGGGTAAAAATGTTTCGGCAAATATCTTAGCAAAACGACATTCGTTCACGTAAATATCAACATAAAATTAGGGTAAAAACTCGCTTAAATTCTCAAGTAAAAATGAAGAGAAAAATTATTACGAAAATTCTCTTAAAAGAGCTCGCCACGCCAAACTTAATTTCGTAATTATGTTTTATTTTCCGTGGTGCTGAGACACCTTTAGCAAATGTGCCGGCAGCCAAGAGGGGAGGGAGAGGCAACCGCCTCCATATGTATCAGTTTGACCTCTTCATTGTATGACCACGTATTCACTCTGTTCCCAAGTTAGAAAAATGAGTATATTACTGCTTCAAATTTCCACCTCCCATCTTATCGATGAACACATTGCTATTGTGAGTAGTGTTGGTATTTTCTTTTATTTCTGTACTTCAATGCATGCACCTTTGGACGACGTACGTGAAGACAACGGCAGCTTCTCATCGTGCGGGTGCTAATCACTGCCTCTTAGTAACGCCTTCATCCTGTTGTAGAAGGGTCTAGCAGACACAAAACCTTCATCATGTTGTAGAAAGATCTAGCTGATACAAAGCCTTCATTCTACCGTAGCACGGGTCTAGCAGACACAAAGCCTTCATCCTGCCGTAGCACGGGTCTAGCAGACAAAAAGCCTTCATCTTGCCGTAGCACGGGTCTAGCAGACATAAAAGAGCAGACAACATGTGATCACCATCAGCTCGTGCATGATAACGAAGGTATGAAGAATTTTTCAAAGTCCAAAATATCCAATCGCCTCACATTCCAACAAACAACCATTTTGTCGACTGACGTGAAGCTCTGGCCATTTTCGCTCTTTCTGGTCGATATGAAACCAACCTTTTAGCGATATGACTTTTACCAAAGCTAACATCCCTCAAATCGAGCATTTTATGGAGCACCATTTCGCCAAAGGAAACGTAGGCAAAGGGTTGCTTTTTCAGAACTGTCATTTCACAAACGCGATTCGTCAGAGTTAACTTCAGAAAATTAATCTCGCCGAGCTGAAGCCACGCCGACTTGGGTTCATTAGAGCGCCTCGATACTAAGTTTTACGAAGTAATTACCTCCTTACTCCGCTCCCGTGAGAATTTCCTTTGAGGAGAAGGCCATTCCAAGTGCCATAAGCAACCCTCGTGAGATCATTGATCTTAGGGATCCCTTGAAAGTTTCGAGTGCTTTCCAGAACTTCGCTTTTGAGAATATTCGATGAAATTAGATTCAAAAGCCGAATAAAATAAATTAACCTGACACGTTCGTCGTTTTGCACTCGGGCTACGACTATAAACAACGATGATTTTAAAATGCTTGAAATTTGAAGGAAGTGCTGAAAAAAGTTGTGAGAGTAGGGAGTTTACGGTAAATTATATTCGCACTATGGCTGATCAGCGTACGATGGCGAGAGAGTGTTCATCGAAGTTTGAATAACTGCTGATAAAAGTTAATTATTTATTCACTTAAAATTTGAAAATTCATTGAAATCCAGACTGCCGTGAAATTTGTTAGATTTAGCTTCATTTTGAAACATGAGGTGTCAAAAGATAATTGGCAGACCTCCCGCTATCTGCCCGTTAAGACCGATCAATTCGATGACAAAGCGAGCTTTAACTGTAAGATTCATATTTGATTTACTTAAATTTCGTTGAAGGAATATTCTCCGAGCTCAATTCCGCACCGATTTTGATACGTGTTTTGTCAGTATATGATATAGATACAGAAGCAAGGTCGATGACATCTCAGGATTAACATTTTTATTTACTTATCTCATTCCAATTTCACGCATAACGCAAATAATGCATCTTATTCTCATTTCTGTGCTTCCAAAACGGTGAATGTTTATTGTTAGACAAACCTATTTTCATATTAAGCTGAAGCAGCATAGTGAATTCAGTTTCCTGAAACCGTTGAACTCAAAGGCTCAATTGAGTTTTACGGTTTGAAATTCCCTTTAAAATAAATTTATACCTCTCAGGACGAATGTAAGCTATTGTCTGCTTTACACTGATTCCACTTTTAG
The DNA here is from genome assembly GCA_014899125.1 of Orchestia grillus. Classification (NCBI taxonomy): domain Eukaryota; kingdom Metazoa; phylum Arthropoda; class Malacostraca; order Amphipoda; family Talitridae; genus Orchestia; species Orchestia grillus. The sequence continues at coordinate 7,574 of VOMN01082479.1, read as the reverse complement.
TATAATTTGCAGTTGTAAATTATACTGAAAAGAAATTAGATACCTATTGTTTCATCAATTGGTTTTCAAACCTGTGATTGAAGATTCTGTACCTGTAAGTACTGAACAGGCATAGGTCTTTATTCATAACTGTCACGATATAATGTTAGAAATCGGTTTGCTGGTGGGGAATCGATCCCTAAGTATTCTGAGAAAAACAATTGAGGCGATGAAAATCAAATAATGGCCATTCAAACATTCAGTTAATGGTTTCGTAAAATCATCATCAGTGAATACCATCTGTAAAAAATGTATAAGAAAAATAATTACTGTAGGAATCTTACAAGATTGATCTATGTTCTAAGTAATAAACATGAGGACACGCATTGCATCTCACGCGAGATGCAATGGGGTTGCAGACATGTCTGAATTTAAGGTAAGTCTATTTCTTAGTATATGCAAGGATTCAAGAAATCTAAAATCTGCTGAGTTATTGAAAGAGTCTATAATTGAAGGAGAACCTAATTTGGTAGTTCGAGAACCAAATTTGGTTCACAAACTAGAGAACTGCTGAAGAACCAAGTTTGGCAGTTTGCATAATATCTGAAAGAAAAAAGTCATGCTGCTTTGCCTTTGTTTCTTGATAATAACTGCCGGCGCACTGGGTTAGAATTGACATCACAATCATCCAGGATACGTCAGGCATTTAATTTGACCAGCTAAGTCCCCAGACATGAACTCAATAGAAAATTTGTGACGTCGAGAAGATCGTCAACATACTGTGGCCGTACTATGCGATCAATTGATGCAAGTGTGGTTTAAAATTAATTATGAGTATATAAGGACATTTGCACTCTATATGTGGAACAGAATTGATGCTATTATTAGTGCTCGTGGAGGTCCTACACCATATTAGTAGCAGGTGGCTATTTTTTTGTCGGCGGAACGTATTTTCTAAATAAATCCTAATCAGTTGTTCAGAGGAAGCAGCAAGCTGCGATGCTGTGTGGTGGTGTGTTTGGCTTCCTATAATTAGCATCGGTAAAGGTGAACTGTTGTGAATACTTTCAAGTGCTGTCAGTGAGCAGAAGAGTACCCGCACAATTCAGGCAGGAAAAGGGTAAATAGATACATCAACACAGCTGTACACTCATGTTAGATTTACTCCTTGCATCTCCTCCACAAAAAAAATTCACGAAATAATACGTTTGCCACCAATGCTTATATTTCACTGCTTTCTAACAGTAGCAAATATGATGCCAAACAGATTCTTACTCGCAACGAAATTGACTGTAATGTTATTTTTGTATGCTTAATTTACATTATTATTCTACATTGAACAGACTCGGACTTTACTCACAATTTCACGAGAATTTCAGCATAAAAAGGCAAGCTTAAAAAAACCTATTCCGAGTAAGACTGCTGCTCTCGAGGCTGCTAGCTGGCGTAAACATTCAAGCTACAATAACACACACACATGTACGTGCACCCTAACGCACAAATAGCAGTGGTTCGTTACGAGTCGACCGGATATTTCGCTTATTTTTGAGACCTACGTGAACTTTTAAAATTGAGCGCGGCTCAAACTCCTGAGCTCCAGCCATGGTCTTCAAAACATTCTAGTGAATTAGGGCTTCTGTGAATTAAGGACTCGTGAATTACGGCCCTCCTCTGTAATAGGAATTAATTTTCCCGAACTGACATTGGACATTGCGCCATTAGTTATGTCATTTCCCCGTGGAGTTTAATGATTGCGAGATTACGCAGTGCGTCCCAGAAGACTTGCTTCGCCATATTACGCCGCAGCTCCAGTTGCTGCTTGAGAGCGTTGTTCGCCAGGTGCATTTTACATGAACTTCCGACAGACTCACTTTAAAAGTTTGTTCTTCATTGCACAGAGTGCCGAACGAAGTGCCTTTGAAGAGAACCAGAAAATGAGCTTTGGTTTTGAAATTTTACTGCAATATTGCGGGTTCAATGAGGATTCATATTTGCAAGAATTGTCCCAATTTTTTTGGAACAGTGAAAGGTCTTCTGGATGAATTGAAAATGTTTCAAATAGTAATGGGCTCGAATAATTCATCTTCATTTAAATGCATTTCCCTCGTACCTAAAACAAAGTTTACAGGGGCGGAGTCATTCTTCTATTATTCTCTGAGCAAAATTCGTAAGTAAATGTATAAAGAATTCTAGAAATCATACCCGGAAAAATGTACCTATGTATAGAGTGGTTAAAAATACGAGACCCTAATTTGAATTAATAAATCTTAAAAAATACAAACGGGGGGATTTTTTCAAAATACCATTGCGTGTGTCTAATTTTTTGTACATATTCAATGAAAATTTAAAAAAAAATTCATTCATTCAGTAGTGATGCAATAGTGGTTATAGTGAATGGTGTCAAAAGTATGCTTGCTCATTAACATGAAATTAGGATTTCTATTACAGAAAACTTGAAACAATAAACCTTTATAATATCATTAACATGTATTTTATGAAGTAAATATTTGATCATAGTTCCTCACTGTCCCCCGACTCACATCACATGTCCTCCATTTCCTCCTACGTGCTGCTGCTGTCGTGGGTAGCATTTTTCTGCAGCTAAAGCCGCAGGACCGATTTTAACATTATTTTTTTAAGTTATTTTCTCGGCAAAATTTTACTATTGTCGGCTCGATTTGTCCGATATGACGAGCGTTGATATTTTCAGATGACGCCATCGCCTTCTCTTTGCATTGCTCAGAGTTTCTTTGATCAGCAATTTTTTCCTCTCAGATCTCACTCAAACTCGTCTCTCACTCGACATTTGTGCCTTTGTAGCGACGCAGCTAATGAGATTTTGTAAAAAAAAGTGAAAAATTAGACGGGAAAAATGCTGGCGTCTTGTTTTTACCGAAAAATAGAAGACAAAGTACCAGATTTTGTCAGGAATGAAAGGAGGAAAACAAGTTTCTTCAGCATAACGTGGGAATTCTCTGATTTCGGGATTGATGAAACTAGAAAGCCCATCTTTTGTAAAAGCATCTCATCTCAAAAAAGTGAATTTTCTTTCCGTGTCTCCATCTAACAAATGAGAATTCATAGGCCGCTCTGATCATTTTTCGATACCAATTTCACATTTTATTTTAAGGTGCAGTTTGCTTTTGGTCCTACTGTTAGCTGGACGGGCTAAATGGTGGCAAAAGTAGACTAGATGGCTTGAGAGTGAGAGTGTCTAGGTAGTAGGTTACAAGTTCAACTAACACTCTCTGTACGAGCTGATTGACAAATGAGTGTGTCTCAGAAATAAACCTTTTTACCTAACGTACCTCTAGCACTCTGTTGACCTTCACTGTGGACAATATTTAAGCGGAAGATGGGGCTTCTGGTTCCATCGATCTAGAAACTTGAGAGTTCCCTCGGTCCAAAAATTTATCTTCCTTCTTTTGTCCCAAAGAAAATTGTCCATTCCTTCTTTTTTTAGTGAAAGCTTGAAGTACATTTATTTGTGAGGCATTTTACCTTCTTTTACATGAAATGTCTTATTAAAGTACCATGACGTAACTCAGAAGTGTCTCAATGAGCTCACCAAGAAGAAAATTTCAGGATATTTTTAGCAATGATGTAACTAAGATATTTAATATATGTGAACCATTCATTACGACTCCATCACCCGTAAAACTGCTGCACGAAGTTACGAAAAGGCCGCTCCTACAGGTGTCAAGGAGATACTTAAATGCTGCTTTTAAATCCCGTAGACTTTTTGATGAACTCTTTAAACTCTTAACAGATGTAATTTCGTTGGAGGTGAATGCACTCGTAAGACATCAACGACGCTCATCGAGTCAATTTACGCAGTCCATGAGAAAGAAATTACGTTTCTCTCTGAAATATTACGGTCAAATTAGATAAAAATAAGCTCAAAAGTGGCAATTTGACGGTAATTTCGAGGCACAAATGCAGCATACTGTAAAAAGCTCAGATAAAAAGGGTAAGAGTGAAGACAGATCTTCTGAGTGAAGATCTGCGCTGCAAAGAGCCTTAGAACGAGCTGTTTATTTCGACAATGTTGAGGCTGAGAATTTGAAATTATTTCAACCGTGCTGGTTTTACACGCTGCAATGTTAACTTGATAATATCATAATCATTTTGTACGCAGAGCGTCACGATGCAGACCTGTAACATCATTCGTACTAGCTGTTCTGTTGCAGTTTATTCAATATATGTATTGCACAAGTGCAGCCGCCGCAAGGCATTGTTCGTTGTGCAACACCAGTATGACCTCAACAGGTACCAAAATGTTTTTTTTCTGGTAACTGAGTAGAAATGCACCAGGTTGATTGAGTAACAGACTTGCCATAGGCAGTGAATTCAATCTTTCAGTATATACCAGAGGATAATACACGTTTACCCTTCATAGCCTTAGCTTAAAGTCTGATCACAATATCCTGTAGAATTTTTACTTTTTCATCCGTATTCTAGAGTGAATTGTAAAACTCTGATTACTATGAGTATATTCTGATTTGAATACACTTTGGAATTTTATTGTTTACGTGAGAATTTTGATATTTACATCGGTATTCTAAAGTAAATTGTGAAAATTTGATCTAAATACACTTTAGAATTTTTATGTTTGTATTAGTATTCTAAAGCGTATTGTGAAAACCTCATCCCAATCTAACCTGGAATTTTTATGTCGACCTCAGGATTCCACAGCGTATTATGATCGGATTTCTTCCAAAAATGTAAATGTTTTCCTCTCTCAAGATAACACAAAGCGTTCGCAAACAAAATTTCGATATTTTACGACAAACGACACACATTTCCAAGCAGTCCTACATTCCCCTCTCCCAGGTCCCCCTCCCGACGCACCTTGGCCAGAACCCTCTGAGGCCTCAGCTGGTCATTTCAATCCGAGATTTCGCTAATTAATTAAACGAACTCATTGTGGAACGTGGCTGGCTCCTATGTAACCGGCTCAATTATAATAAACGAGGGTTTAATCAATTAACTCGAAATATATGAATTTGGATATCTTGAAAAGGCTCTCCCAAAATTGAGGACTCGGAAATTGAACTGTGATCTAGGGTGTGAAGCGCGAAGTGAAAGAAGATTTTAATTAAAGTATTCTCGGGTGAGATAATATGTAAATGGACTGAAAAAGAGTTCGAATGTGGGTAAAAACTTTTTAACTCTGAATACTTTATTTTTTACAAAATGAACGTGTGACAGAGTATTGATACTCTCCTCTTAATATGAATCCTGGGCGTCACTTATTTTAATAAATAAGAGTATTGATAGTATTAGATTTGCAAGTATTTAAGTTCTGCGATCTTTATTAATTCATTAAGCTTTTGTTCTCCCTTAAATATCACGCTCTATGGATAATTTCATTTCTATCGATCTTTACAAAATCTTAAACCTAAATCTTACTAATAAAAAGACCCTAGCCTCTAACCTAAAAAGGGTTAAGTTAGTTAGGTTTCCCTGTCGTACGCTCTGGGGAATGGCGACCCCAGAGGGCACTGCTGTGGTACCTCAGCTACAGACAGCTATTTGGAACTTCTGTCTTTCGTGCCCACTTTACTTCTTTTCATTTCCATACCTTCTTCGCTATCTCTTCTTGGATTTTTTGCTTCTCCATCCTTGACTTGTTGTTTATATGCGCAGGAGATCCAGTGCGTATATTCTCCGTTTTCTATAGTCCATAATGAATGGTCCCGTCCCTTCGCCCACTTTGGCTTACATTTTAGAGGAATAGGAAGCTTTAAACTAACTAGTAATCAAATTTAATCTAACTTAATGATACAAAATTATGCTATATCAATATCATAACAATTGAAATATTCAACAAAAGTTTCTGTAGTAAAATTATGTACGCACCAAAATTTCGACGTTGTGTTCTCTGTTTTTATTTCATTCGTTCCATGCCATGGTTTATTCCTTCACCAGGCTCATTTAGGCTCATTTCGCCTGCATGTCTTCTTTTATTCATAGACGTGGGCTCGCTTTGTATCCCGTGCACAGTGAAAATAATGTAATGTATGCAATGGTTTGAAGGAAAATTCAATTATTCTTTCCTGGACACTAACAAAAAATTTCCATAATAGAATGAACGTTTCCTGAAGTTCAAGAGCTGCAAAAAAAATTCTCTCAGCATAATAAAGCTGTTCAATTCAGTTGAGCCCACTGGGCAAGTCTGCCTATCATTTTGCTTGTCATTCGAACTATTGCTCGCTTGCAAAAGAAGCTTTTACTGCCCGCATGTTTTCAGCCTTCTGTTTCTTTCTGTTGTAAAATATTTTCTCGCAATCGATGCGAGGGAAGTTGAGAATGTTTACCTGTCACAAACTTCTTCGTAAAGTTTAGAACTCTGCCCCTTCACTTACGTTTTCCAAGTTTTCTTGTACAAATGTACTCTATGAGCGCTGATTTCTTTTCCACCAATGAGTACTCGCATCGTGGCTCATTGCCTGATGCTGAGACTTCTGATTGGTCAATTACCTTTCTGGGCCGAGGGCTTAAGCGCCAGCTTATTGGATAAGCTCAGAAATTTTCAATGAAAAATCAACCCCTCAGGGTTCCCTCCTTCGAAAATAAGCTATATCTGGCTGGCTTATTTCTGGTCGTTTGGAACTGCTCGGGTTTCAATAGGCTTTCATAAAAAATGAGATATTTTTAGTATTTCTTTTGAAGTTTCCTTTTTCAAGCTTTTCCATTTTATGAAAATATCAATAGTCTCATGCCACAACCATGAATTACTCTGCAACAAGAACTGCCTCCACTTTGTTGCATTGCTCAAATATTTTCATTGATTACAAATATGTCGGGTAACTGTTAGGCTGAGAATACACTAGTGAATTGAAATAAATAATTTTTCGAAAAAAATCATTTTCACATTTTCGAACTGAATACTATTTTCTTGCAGAATAATGATACAAAGGTAAATTAAAATTACAAATGTCGTGTTGTACGATATCGGTAAGAGTTCTCGTTAATTCTGATGAGATTTATCAGTAAAATCTGAATTTGTATCGACCAAAGCCATTGCAGCCAAATTTTGCACGTAGCAATTTATCGAACTTATAGACTTGTTCATTTTCCGATCACTGCCTTATTGTATCGTCCTTTGTTCAAGCTATCCCACAATATAATAATAGCTTAATGTTGCTTGCTTGGTAAGTCCGTCCGTCCATCTTTCTGTCACACTTTTAAATATTTAGATAAGAGAAAATTTCCGGGTCACTATTCCCAATCAGCGAGACTGTCAGAGGAGGCAGTCTGTATCAGTGATACTCAGAATAACATTATTCCATGTCATATTTACCATAAATAAAAGGGCATTTCAAGAAATTATCATCATTTGTCCCGAGATTTTTGGTGGGGTGCGTTTACGGATGATACATAACTTAGTAAATGGTGTTAGTGTCGCCAGCGGTGTTGGTAACGCAAGTGGCGTTAGCGTCGCAAGTGGCGTTAGTGGTGTCACACCATCACAAGTGTGGCCTACAGCCCAACACGCCTTTATCTTTGCTTCAAAATCCCACGCAGTCGAATTCCTAATTCCTTCCGGCCGAAAAACGTTGAGTTTTACAGTTTCTTTTAAAGTGCAGCCA
>VOMN01082468.1:0-16371 GCA_014899125.1 Orchestia grillus | reverse complement strand
GGATCATAGTCGAGGTTTTAGAAATGTGTTACAAATTTATCACTACTCGAATTTCTGTACTATGTCTCTGATCAAGATCCCCTGAGACTGTAGGAAACAGTGAACAGCCTGACTTCAATATTATTGTATGAATTTTTGGAAAATGGAAAATTAGTTATAATATTCTACTAAAGTGCCAGGGCTTCTCTGTTCTTTGGGTAGAATCAGAAATAGAAACTTTAAACTCGAGTCAAAGTTTATCAAATATCACAAGCCATGCGCAACAACTGATGGCAACCTGTTCTCAACCGATGATTGATAATTAACACCGTCTGCTAACCTTGTGTTAGCCTTTCTATTCTTTGATCATTAGTAATTTTTAGAATCTAGGGCTCATATTGAGTGTCATAGTCCTTCAACGTTCCTTTGTGGACTTGGCACGCACATGGGATAGGTGAGGTTCTTATCTTCCCTCGTATGTGTGTCGAGGGAGACCAATGCTCCTCAGCAACAGCCCTGAGTACTGACCACGAAGTCAGTAAAGCTTACTGCCGGAGACTTCTCTGAGCTCTGCTGTTTCTTAAATTATCTTTATCGCAGAGTGAGCTAGGATTCGACACAAAACTTCTCCTGCACGATCATTCTGGATTCTTTGAATGAATACTTGGTTTTTCAAATTTTTGGGGGTAACCAAAATACTCTCGGATTCAATAAAAACGCTTCTTCAAGGGATGCTGTTGTTTATCACTATGCGTTAGAATTCTGGTTACAAGTAATTCCGTTTCATGAACTGAAGAAAATTTAATTTCCCCTGATTTCTTGTACTCGTATATGATATTCTAGTTTTTCCGCCATCTCTTCAAAAAAATATACTATGATTTCAATCAATGTTGCGTTGGTCAGAGGGCACTTGGTGACAGTACTCTGTAGTTTTGTTAGAAAAACATTTTTCATTTGATGCTTTGAAAACATGATTAAGTAAATTGGACTAACGTAACCACACTTTGTGAAGGAAGTTACGGAAATAATTTCATTCTTGAGCAATTGAGTTTACAATGTTCCAGATTAACGCAAGTAACAACAGTGACAAATACTTGCGCTTGAACAATCTCTGGAAATATCTGTTCCACAATATATCTTCGTTTGAGTTGCTTTCAGTGTCGAAATCACTACGTACTCGCTCTCCGTTTCCCAATTTTTTCCAGTCTCAACTACGTCATGTGTTCTGAACTTCGCTCTTCACAATAATCCTCCCAGTAAACAGACCAGCTTTACAACAGGGTCACTCCAAGGGCGAGGTGTGGGGCCTGGCCACTCACCCAACCCTCAGCGAGGGCGTGACAGTGAGCGACGACCGCACCCTCAGGCGCTGGGACCTGGACAACTCGATGGCCCTCGGCACCGCCGCCATCAGGAAGCCAGCGCGCTCCGTCCACTACCACCCTTCCGCCGGCTTTGTCGCCGTCGGTTTTATTGATGGTTTGTTTATCATGCGTCATTTAACGCTGTGTTAGTCAGGTTGATCTCTAAAAAAGTCGTATAGGGAGCTAGGCGAGAACATCGACGATGCGAAATTGTTGGGGGAATCTGAGTAATTTGTATTTATATTTAAAAACTAAACTTGTTTTAGATTTTCTAATTGTTTGCTCCTTTATATCGAATTTCAGTTCTAATTAAATTCAAGGATGTATCTAAACATTGGGGAGATGAACATATTTGGAATAAAAGTTAGTTTTGACCGTATTACTTTTATTTGTGTCCGAAGCGCTAGAAACATTACACTCTACCAGTAAACCGTAGAGAACCTGCGTTAAAAAATTTATGGAACTTCTATGACATTTTTGCGAAATGCTAACCGACATTTTAGAGTTGCGCTCATTGACGTTTGAAACAAGCGAGAAGCATGAGGATTGCCTACGAACAATATTGAGTACCACGAAGCATGGGCTATAACTTCCGATACCCTTCAGGGAGCATCTTGCTGTACACGTACCCGGCCTTGGAACGCGTGGGAGGCGCACACCACCGACAGGAGTCAATTTCTGACGTGAAGTTCTCCCCCGACGGCCGCCTCCTGGCCGTGGCGTCCCATGACAGCGTCGTGGACCTGTACGTGGTGGACACCGACGGTGACATGGTCAGCAAAGAGGCGGCAGGTCTGCGTAGAGTGGCCGTGTGCAGAGGGGCCACCTCCTTCGTCACCCACATCTCCTGGCATATGGACAGTCACCTACTCCAAATAAACACCGGTTCGTGAAAATCAAATTTGTCAATCTAAAAAGTAGGGTTTCGTTTACATACTGTAAAGTTCATGGGTCGTGTAGCACTTTATGTGAAAAACAGTGTCATATTGTTCAATTTATCACTTAACTTCGAGTAACATGATATCTGGTAAACAGCTAACGTCTGTCGCTTTAGGACACTCTAGAATAGAAAACGTATCCATGAATTTTCTGATGAATAGATAACACCCTGACAGTTGGCCGTTGGAGGTGTAGTGCCTCTTGCAATCTGTGTTTAATAACTTGTAAGAACTAGACTGCCTTAAGTCATTATTGCTACTTTATCCTTTAACAATGACTTCTTGCCCGTCTAACCTTGAAGAACGGTGCGCATGGTATTGAGATATTTATTATCTGAAGACAATGATCTTCTTAGATCTATTTTGCAAGATTTTATTTCAATACCATAAATCATTTTCGCAGTTTAGAACTCTGACATCATCTGCCTTCATGCCTTCACGCATTACTTCTCCAGATTTTTTTTTTTGGCCAACTGGAAAAACCTCCACCGGTTGACTTGCACTATCGTCCAATGTCAGCATGGCATTCGTTTTTTCGGTACGAGCATCTACTGCAAACTCAATTTCGTCCTAAATAATAATGATAATGACTCCATTTTTTTAGTCCTGGATATTTCTCCATCACTTTTACTCTGCGTTTCTACATTAGTTGCGCACAATCTGATTTGATATTGATGTGTTAATTCTGCAAAGGTGATGGCGAAGACTTGTTCTTTGAAGCCCCGAGCGGTCGGCAGCAGCTCATCCCAGATGCCGCCGCCAGGGAGCTGGCGTGGCACAGCCCCCTGACGTGCCCCTTGGACGCCTCCTTAGAGGGCATCTGGCACAAAAGCATGGACTTGACGGACATCAACGCGGTGGCCACCGCACACACCCTCCCCCTCGTCGCGACGGCGTCTGACAACTGCGGCTTATTGCGCCTCTTCTCCTACCCCAGTCGGGTGAGGCTTTCATTCCCTAATTGTTTTCAGTAATTATTCAGTTCAATTAAACCCCCTTCACCGGCAAGGACTAATTAACGCATCTTAACTTAGTACTTCTCAACTTTGAACGAGCAGGCTTATCAAATTTTCGATTTTGAATAGAAAATCTTGGAATGGGTTTACTTGTCCTTGCTTGCCATCGCCTGGTGCAGACCGACTATTTCGAAGAGTAGTCATATACCTGAGAACAATTACAAAACTCGGCAAACTACCGCACGTGCTCGTCATAAAACCTGCGCGGTGAGGACTTAATACGGCCAGCGTAATACTCTAATTCCATTTCATACGAATGTGAGAACAACGAAGTGCGCAATAAAAGACCGAAAAGAGTGGAAGATTTAGCTGCACATGCATTGCTTGAGGACTTTGACCAGAACACATTAGAAAATCTGCTGTTTCAATAGTAATTCCTCAACGGAGGGTATTGCTTTTGTTTTTGAATGATACGTATTGAAAATTTTATTTTCCTTCTTTCTTATTCATTTTAGCGGTATTATGGGAACAAGGGTGGCGAATGGAAATGCTGTTGTGAAATGAATCTGAGATAACGGGTTATATTTTATGTAGAATTTTTTCCTCACGTGCTAGAAGTTTGAAGTTGGAGCGTGCTAAAAAGTTTCATAGCGTAGAAGAAAAAACTCACGAGAAACAAGTAGTTCTTTTCGAAACAGAAGTAATAAATCGACCTCATATAGGTTGATTCTCGTTAAAAAGCGATGAACTATTTTAGTTCGTGAAGAATGAGCTCAAGTTATTCCTAAACATCGCTGTCTAATTGCCAAACGAATTCTTTACTAATAAACTTTTATACATTAAGCTTCTCTTGTCTCTTATGCGTTTATTTTTTGCTTCTCGGTTATGGTTTAAGTTTTTATTCAGACGAGCAGCTAAAAAATGCATTTAATCTTTCAAGTTTTGGCGCTCTTAGTGTCTGTCCCACTCACAACTGAAAAGGATGGGTTCGATTCCCGACTGAGCTAACGGATTTTCACGGAACCTCGGAGTGCTACTTGGAGATAGTTTGAAAGTCGCACCCTTCACGTCACTTAAGCGTCAGTAGTTATGTGGCATTGGAAACTCAACAATGTACAGTATGTTAACTACTTTAAAATCAGTAATAAAGTTTCTTTCCATTAATTTCCTGCTTGTTTTAGTCATGAATAGAAACTGAGACCCTGTAGTGATGTAACCTCTGAGAACAGAAGACGCGCCTGCCTTCTCGCTCGCTCGTGAAATTAACCCGTAGACTTTCTGGTGGAGCAGGGCGGCCTAAAGAAGCACCGGCACTATGCCGGCCACTGCAGTCACGTGACGAACGTAAGATGGAGTGCGTCAGACGAGCTCCTTGTCAGCACAGGCGGCGCTGATACGGCCGTCATCGTCTGGAAAGTAGTCACGCCCTCCTCTGAAGACGAAGATGACTTCGACGCGCACGTGACGACCGCTCCTCACTCCTCCCCACAGCAGTTCGCGCCACCGCCTATTGTTCCGCTGGATGTCTTCGCTGAAGGTGAATAGTGAAGGGAGTTCTCTGAAATTTCCCTCTAACTTCGGTGGGCAAGTGATATATTGTTGAATTTCACCTCCAGCGACAGTAAGAAGCTCAATCTAAGCGCACTTGCTTGACTCATACCGTAGTATTTCTTTAAATTCTCCGCGGGCTTTTTCCTTCTTGCACTGACAAAATAGGCTGGAACGCGCACATTGTGTCTACTGGATGTTGTCTTTTCAAATTAGTTTTGCTCCTCTTGATGCTTTCCTCAGCACCTCGTCTCACGTACAAGTTTTAATTGTATAATATCACCATACAACCTCAAACCTTTTTTGCAATCACGGCTCTTTCCCGCCGTACATCGCGCTGAAGCTTGCGTCCAAATTACCTAAAAACTCTTAGCTCTCCTAGAATGCTTGAAGGGGATCTGACGGGGTTTTAGCTCACCGTTCTTAACATTTAACTCGATTTAGATGAGGAACTCGTTTAGATAAACGAATTTTTCAATCATGCGCCTCATAACCTGCAACTTTATTACCGTAAAAGACTTCTTCCATTCTAAATGATTTTAGTTTTCGTAACCAAATACTTGAAGTTTTCCAAAGCTGAAAGCTAAACTCATTTCCCAGCTGTAAGTGTAAGCCAAGTTTGTTTTATTTCTATTTTTTCCATGCATTATTCGTCAGAAGTGGATGAAAGAAACTACGATACAGCGTTTTCTTTATTGTCTGATACGTAGAGAAAATTAGGCTCATTACATTGACAACCGTCTGTGCTACCTGTTTCTAATACTACTTACAGCTTGTGTTTGTCCCAGCAATTTCGATGAAAGACTTGGAAGTGAAGGGACTGGACGAGACGATGGTGCTGACCCCGGGTGTCCTGAAGCAGCACACCTCGCAGCTCGCCAGGAACTCCAGCCTGGACAGCATGTCTGAGCGCAGGTCCTTGAGGATGGTTAGTGCAGGAAAAGAGTCCGAAAATAAGGACGTCAAGGTGCTGTCCAACGCTGCTCTGCTCAACGATGACACCATCCTATTCTTGGACGCCAATAAAGTCTTCAAGATGGATATTGCGAATGGTGAGCTCATGTATAGATTTTTATGTGCGAGTAAGTTTTTGCTACCGGTATGATTCAAAATTCATAAATCAGGCAAAGAGTTGAAAGGAAAAAAGGTGAATTATGTCTACAGAAATTTTTACCATAAACCACGTACCCATACACCGTAAAAACAGTGTTCAGATGAAGTACATGACGGTGTTCATTATGTGCTTTTTCCATGCCCATATGCTCTCAGCATTTATAGGATATGTGAAGGCTAAATCAAAGAAACAGTTTATACAACAAGCACTGACAGACAATGCAGTAAATATCGACAGACAGTACAGCAAATATCAACAATTAATTCAATAAATACAGCGCACAACAAATATCAGCAAACAATACTATCAAGTCACAGACAATACAATGAAAATAATAGACATGAAAATTACAACCGTCGAACAATTCTAGGAACATTGACAGACGAAGCAAATTCCATCAAAAAATAATAAATTCCAGCAGACAATACATAAAAAGACATGAAAATGAAGATCAGCGAACAATACAGTTTTCGACTAGCAATACAACAAAAATGTTGTACAATATAACAAAAATACCCTGTAATACAGCAAAAACACCATACAGTGCGCCCAAAACAACATACAATACGACAAAAATACCATATAATACAACAAAAACAGTATATAAAACAACAAAATCATCATACTATACAACCAAAACAACAGACAATACAACAAAAACAGCTTACTACTCGACCAAGACAACTCAATACACCAAAACAACATTCAGTGTACCCAAAACAACATACCATGCTACCAAAGCAACATTTTAGCGACCAAAGCAACATACCATACGACCAAAGCAACATACCATACGACCAAAGCAACATTCCATGCGGCCAAAGCAACATACCACGTGACCAATAATAGCCCCAAACAAATGTGGCCGCGCAGGACCGCTGCCGCCACAAGAGCTCCACGCTCAGCACAACACGGTGGTGACGGCCCTAGCGCGCTCGTACGGACAGCCCCTGATGGTGGCGACGGCGTGTCAGGAGGGCAGCGTGGTGGAGGACCCCAGCTCCCCTGGCCTGCTGGAGGATGAGGGCGCCATGGTGCACGTGTGGCGGGCCTCTGACGGGTCGCTGGTGACGGTCCTGCAGGGCGACTCGAGGGACCAGGTCATCACGTCTATTTCCTTCTCACCGAAAGGCCGTCAGTTGGCATTTCTCGCCGACTCCGCGTCCATATATCTCTTCAACTGGGTCAAAGGTGTGACATGTTTTCCAGTTTACGTAAAAGTGATGCGCCAATGGATTTTGTATTGAGTTCTTTTCTGAATTTTGGAAATGAAGCAGGTCGCGAAGTTGTGTTCGTGGATATGGATGTAATTCCATTATTAGTCTCCGACTCTCAAAGTTGCTGGCCTCTGATCTCCGATGTCATTTGAGGGAGCGTTTGGGCAAAAAATGATGGGGTACTACATTTTCTCTTAAAATATAATGGACGAACAGGACATCTCGCTCCGATGGTCTGACGGGCGCTGGGAGTGACACTAAGCCTATAAATAAATAACTACACAAAATAATAGATCAATTTATATTCTGCAGTTCCTGAGTATTTATGTTGTTTGACTCCATGGCCTCGTGGACTAGTAGTCGTTCTTTTAGGGCACACTGAAGAGTTGCTTTATGGACAATTACCACATTGAACGAAATATCACTGCTGAGTAGGCTTCAACTTGGGGAGAACACTAATTGCATGTGATAAAATGAATTCAATAATTGTGAATTTAAATAAGTAGCTGAACGAAAGATATTTTTAACATTATTTTACGACATGCACTCGACAGCAACTCAAATGCAGTATTAATATCCGTCGTTTGCAATGAGCGCGATGTCGAGTTTAACTCTCCCTTTCTTCAACCTTATTCTGCTGCAAATATTCTTTCTTTCCTTCTTACGCGGAGATTTTTTCTGTACTCCGAAGTCTTCCTAATCTAATTTTAGTGTCTAACTACAGAGCGCCCCTCAGGGAGCATAGGATAGGCCGTACGCAACAGGGTTAGGTTAGTTAGGCTTGTCTATCTTACGCCATGGGACTAGCGTCTTTACAGGGGCATTATTAGGCTACCTCAGCTTATCGAGGCCTTCGGGACTTCTATTTCTCGTGCCTACTTAGCTTCTTTTCATTTTCATGAGTTCTTCGCTGTTGATTCTTTATCTTTTCTTCCTTTTCCTTCTCAACTTGCTGTTTCGTGGGCTCCATGGTGTAGTGGTGAGCGTGATGGCCTCACAGCCGAAAGGACAAGAGTTCGAGCCTCGGCTCAGGTTGGCTTTTCACGTGACCACGGAGTACTTCCCTTGAAAAAAGGAGTTTAAGCCACACATTCCTCACATCCCTCACCACACCAGTAGTTGTAAGGCATTTAAAACCCAACGGTAAAACGTGTTGGAATAAATAAAGGTTCTTCTTCTATGTGCAGGGGATCTTGTGTGGGAACATACCTTGTGCATAGATTCCCTATTCTCATAAGTCCATACTAAATGGTCCTTTCTCTTTCGGTGTGAGATAGTCCGAGTCACTGAAGCGCTGCTTTCTTACTACTACTACTACTACTACTACTACTACTACTACTACTACTACCACTACGACCACTACAACTTCCACTTCTGCTACTATAAAGCGAATTTATTTGGTCACTTCTTTATACACTATGAGATAATATCATAGCAACATCGCTCGCTCCGCGAATAATGAGGGAATTGATGCTCTAATAACGCAAGGATCCGTTGTACTGAAATATCTTAAAAAATTTACAATTGCCTGAAAGTATATTCAGCTGTTACAAAGGGCATCATTGTGTGGGGGTCATATGACGGTGACATATTATTTAAAATCATTTCCTGGCGATGAAAATCTCACACTTCAAGATCTGAGTTTTTTTAGTTTAAATGAACATCTTAGGTGCTGTTGATTTTGTATTTTCATTGCCGTGAGGAATTGAAGGAGAAAATTTCATGAAAACTGAATTTATGGTACAAAATTACATTCCTTTCATGCACTATTCTTTGATAGAAATGTGTTTTCATCAGAACGATTACCATTACTTTTTTGTTCGAAGTATGCACCAGCGTTTAATTCCTAGTGACACAGTTCCATATTTTTTAGGGATCTTTTCATTGAAGAAGTTGGTTACAAGTTATGCAAGCTGCTTATGGCAAGAAAGAGCCTTTATTACTTCCAACACGTTTTACCGTTGGGTTTTCAATGCCTTACAACTACTGGCGTGGTGAGGGATGTGAGGAATGTGTGGTTTAAACTTTGTTTTCCAAGGAAAGTACTTCCTGGTTACGTGAAATGCCTGAGCCGGGATTCGAACCGTGGTCCTCCCGACTGCGAGGCCATCTCGCTAACCAGAACGCCATGGAGCCCACGCAACGAGAGTTGCTTATACTTGTAGACAACGCGAGCTGTTTATAGGGAACTGAAACTTTTCAGTCAATATTTTCAATTTTTATTTTCAACTTTTTTCATATATCAGTTCCAACTTTTATTTTCAATCTCCATTTTCAATCATCATTTCCGCTCTTTACTTCCAGTGTTAATTTCAACCTCATTTTTCTGTCTTTACTTCCAATCATTATTTCCGGCTTTATTTCCCAATCTTCATTTTCAGTCGTTGTTTTCAACTTACTTTCAATGTTCATTCCGCTCGTGAGGCGTGGAGATCGCCCAGAAGCAGCTGAGAGAAGAGTCGGTGCTGCTGTCGCTGGTGCACGTTAGCGAGACCACCATTGCTGTGCTCACGCCCAAGTCCCTGCTGCTGTGTGACCTCGTGGGTAGTGCTCTCTTCGTGACCCCTGCTAGGGCCTCCTCGGCCGTCATGCCCTCGAGAAAAGTGGTCTTCACGTCCCTGACGTCTCAGCCCGCCGTGAGTCGCATAACCTACTCGTTAATTGCGTTAATTGCGGTAGTGGTCATTTCTCTCACTTCATTCGAATCCATCAATGAACGTGTTATTAGTTGTTCACTTCACATGAATCAAACATAAAGAAATGGTACTGTTCGTGTCCCACACCTCACAGCCCGCCGTGGTGAGCCCTATGAGTTTCTCATCAACGATGCAAGTCTTAATCATTTTCTTCTCCCTTTAGACACACTGAACAAAAGTGTTGCTTTCGAAAGAATTGTTCATTTTTCTCATTTTCTAAGGGCAAGCTACATGAGATGCCAACATTTAAATGAGCGAAAACAGAATTTAGATTTCAAACTAAGATATAATAATTCCGATGTTAGTCTTCTACACTTCGTCTTCTAAAATAGATAATAAAATAGTCTTCTGCATATTTCAGTCTTCTAAAATATGTTGACAATTAAATATTTTTCTTCTCTCAAATAATCAGTAGAAAAGTACATAGAGCCATTTTATTCATTGAATAAGTTTGAATGAATATATCCTTTAAGGCTTATGGTATATTTCTTATCATTCATGAGTGCCTGCATCTTCTCATGCGTCGTATAAATTATTTCGGCAACGTTTGGTTGGGAATTTCTGTTCAAGTTGTCTGTAGAAGTAAAACCAATTCTTCAAGAGATGCATTTTTCTTACAAGACTCATGTAATGATACATCCAGTATGATTCAAGCATGTTTAGTTTGATCCACGTTCGGTGATTGACTATCTCATGCCGGAACTCGCATTCCTCTTTCCTTTTTCCTGCAACAACGTTAGCCTCATGCTTGGTGTATGATATGAAGCAACGTCGTGTACAAAATGTGACATACTCTTCGCCTTTAGCTGACGAAAAGAACTTGAGGAAAAGTTCTTGCTCAAAGATGAAAAGTATTTTTATACATGTACCAATGATATTGACAGGCGCGTCTACCAGGACAATCACATGGACAAGGACGTTGGTATTCAAAGACGCGCCACACACTTATACATGAATAATTGTGTATCCAGCGCGGCCTGATGTACGTCGGGTGCAGCGACGGGAGCGTGGTGGAGTTTCAGGGGCGCGCCGCCATCAGGAGGGTGGTGCCCCCAGCACAAGGTGCACACCCGCCCCCTAAGGACGCCACCGACGTGCTCGTCCATACTGTTGCTGGGAACGGGGTCGTCTTCGCCGTGTACCGGTAGGCATTTGATCCTCATGTGTGTTGCTTCATTAGTAAAGCGTCAACTGTGCTGGTAACTGTGGAATGTGTTAACGGTGTGAGGTTTGTCGTGATATTTCGCCGTATTTCGGGGAGTTGTTATTGTCTAGAAAATTGCTACTGGAAGAAAAGTGTTTTCGTTTCAAACTCTATTTCCTACGGTACTTACGGAAAATGCCAAGAAAGAGCCCTAGATTTTTGCAGTTTTGGTACTTGATATTAGCAGACCAATAACTTTCGAGTTATCACAAAACGAGTATGCTTTAGAAAATTAATATAAAGCGAGGTAGAAATTAGCAAGACCATTTGTAAGTAGACAGTGTATTTTCACAACCATGTATAGCATTCACGAAACATTTTCACAAGAAAATCTGCCCTAGCTACTAGACGTCACGTAAAGTTCCTATCTAAGGTGAGGACTAGTGTCACAGTACTCGGTTGTCTGCACCGTGCTGGCGTTTGAAATCCAGCCTCTAGCGGCATCTCGAAACTGGTGAGCAGCGGGACCAGAGGTGGGATCAGAGGTGTGCCAGAATGCGGGTGTTTACGTTTGCCGGGTTATTAAAAAATATATATATATATTTTATTGGACAGCTATTCAGAGTTCCGCAAAGTGATCCATCAAGTTTGTTAGTATAATAAAAATGAAATAGAATAAAAAATGAATCGAAATATTTTTTACATTGAACAATACCATACAGAATTGAATTGTATGCACATTCAGAAAACAGAAATATTTCCGTTCATCCTTTATTTTATCTCCCTTTTATTAAACCATCTAACGTGTTATATCCTTTTACCGCATCTGACATAACTGAAGAAAAACCTGCAATTTTCTTCTTGATGTGTAGAACTTCCAGCATAAACTTACTGCTCTCCCATTTGGTAAGTAAATTACAAGTGCATATTCAGAACTTAGCTGTCCATTGACTTTTTTAACATTGAATTATAAATACTAAAATAGTGATATATGAGCAAAACTGGGTGTTATAATTGTGTACATAGATATTCGCAAGTACTTTTTCAATCTAGATTCACGTTTTAGACTCTAAGAACTCTTAATTGAGAAGTTGCAGTGTCTACACTTCCATTATTTTTCTGTTGTTGATTGTGCTTCGCATAAAAGTTTGGGAAGAGAAATTTTTTGCAGTTCTGGGGCATTTTAATTAGATTAAAATTCGAGTTTAGATTTACATCATTTTAGAAAATTAAATATTTTCCAAAAATCGACCAATTAGTTATATTAAAATATAGCCGTGTAATATTTGTCAGAAGTACCTAGTTAATCAAAATACTGAAATTTCAAAATTTAAACTTAAAATTAAGTTAGGCAATTGTCTTTTACAAGGAGTTGATCAACATTACTTTACCACATTCATTCACCAAAAAAACTATTCATATATTATTAACGTAAAACCGATTTGATTTTCTCAAATATATGTCATACGCCGCACACACGCCACAGACACGTGACCCAATGCATGCGCAACCTTAACGCTGTCCGCCTCGTTGGTGACAAGTGAGTCGAACTGTTCAGTCCCTTCTGAAGAACTGGACTGTTCGTCGACCGTGATTTGTTCGCTGTGCTGTGAACAACTCGCATGGGACATACGTGTTCACTTTGTAATAAACTTCATTCAACTGAAGCTGAGAGGTGAAAGTCTTAACTCATCAGTCTGTTTATATACTCCATGCAGCCTAAGCTCGGTGGTGAGAGTGCAAACCTATTCTACGGACGAGGAGCATCTCAAATTCTACTCGGAGGTGTCCGTCAAAATACCGGACGAAGACTGGAGGCCTCTGTCTGTCCGGCTGGGGAAAACTAAGCTGATCTTGGGCGCCCGACAACACCAGCCAGTCATCATCCTCAACCTGACTACGTCTAAGTTCACACTCTACAAACCTTATGGCTAGATCCGCTTTATTTATATAGATTTACCTCTTTAGATGTCCTTGTCAGTCTGAGAGGCAAGTTAGACGTGGGCGATGTCAACCCGAGCTACCACGAGAACAATTAAGTAACCAACGATGATATCGAACAAATTGCTTCATTCAGACGCTTTTTGAATTAATATCTTTAGCGTGTTTTAGAATTATCCATTTGGTGTGTAAATTTCTGTCGAGTATAGAGTGCATATTAATTATATTCTTAAGCAAATGGAGAGTTGAAAAAATACGTTGAACTGTGGAGAAGTGGATAGGAACAATGTTGAACTCATGTGGGGATAGAAAGAGAGCCGCCTGCTCTCTAGTGTTCTCTAATAGCGAACATCTAAGTCGAGCTTATGGGTAGATGGCATGTTTCCAGTTATATATATGGAGGTAACTCTATTATACTACTACTATTATATCTATGAAGTTTTCTAACGCATATTTTCTGTATTTCATACTGTTAGTGCCATATTACCGCCGAGCGTCTGTCGAGAAATAGGTAATCACGGATATGACACAGACGTGCGAAAAACGTGCTTGTGTATTTTTTTTCTTGTATTGTCCAATCGAATTACAAGTGCATACCTTGCTAATTCTTATTTGGATGCCCCCAGAAATTGAACGCTTCTTTATTTTCAATTTGATTAGTGTCCGTGACTAACTAATAGTTATTTGACGAGAATTAAGAGCTCGTATGATTGCTTTAGGTCTACTCCTTTCAATTGCGACGTCTTTACGAACAGATGATAACGGAGAACTGATTCCTGTAGATCTGATAGTAAAAGCTACCCTTAATTGATTTCGTGAGCTCTCATAGTTAACGCACTCTTCAGCGTGGTCAAGTTAAACATAAATATACAGAGGATTACATTCAACTTTCAAGCGCTGCGAGTCATTCTTTTATAATACAACAATAACAATAGTACACAGTTCGTCGGTTGGTTGCCTTGGTTCGTCTATCCGTCCGATTTATGAGCATTTCATCACGAATATAAGAATATTACTGTAAGCTACGTTGATAGATGGCAGTCTCAGAGATGAGATGCTAAATATTGTATGTCAAATGAACTTAATTTAACAAAAATCAAATGTTTTATTCAACAAAGTACGATGCGACATGATTATAAGTAAAATTTTACAGCTATGAATGGTTGATTTCTAAAGAAACGATGTGGGACAATTGTAACCCGTTACAAGCTTCATAGATAAAATACCATGCACTTTAGGAATATGTAAAATAAATCCCGTCATTTTTTGCCGGTTTGCTCGACTAGTAAAACTAAACTGCACGTTACGCTCCATTATAAGTTTTTTTTTAAACATTTTCTGTATAAGATACAGTAGCAAAGTAACCTTCAGTGCGAAGAAGGTTCCTTTTAAGGGTAATATTCCAATACATTTTCATGACGCTAGATTCAATACATACAAATTGTATCAAATAATGCATTGTGCTTCGTATTCTAATGTATCGCACTTTATTGCACGTGTGAAAATACGCCAATGAAACGTCTGACAGCTAAGAAGACGGCGAAAATAGTCCAAGGCTTTGTTAAGGGTTTCCTTGTAGTGGTTATATCCAGATAAATGAGAATGGGCGTAAGAAGTCGTATAATAAGAACCCCTTCAGAAAGGATGGTAAACAAAAAAGGAAAAGGAGAAACATAAACCAGAGGAACATGCGGAATTTAGGAAGATCAAGAGCTATCCTGGAGTGACCAGTGCTGCAATATTTGAAGGTGCTGGGCTTGGACCAGTCTCCAGAAACATCCGGTGCAGGGTTCTCAAAGAGGGTGAATCCGATAGCCTGACTCGTCCTAAAAATATCCTACAAGAAGAAACGGATCGTTTGAGCTAGAAAATACATAAAAACAAACACTCGCAATATCCTTTGCAAGTATGAGGTCTGAGCCCATTTGGATGGTCCAGACAGCTGGGCCATAGCACGAATGCTTTGTGGAGCCTCTCGTCTCAGTCGATTTCGGAGTCAGCAAGGTGGAGGTGGTGGTTTTTTTTTCAGGTCACAAACATTGGTCACATTGTCACAAACTAATCAAACTAATGGATCATTGGTTACAAACTAATAAGAAGTATTCCTTTTTTAAGGGAATTACTCCGTGGTCATGTGGAAAGCCTTGCCTGAGCCGAGGCTCGAACCCTTGTCCTCTCGACTGTGAGGCCATCACGCTAACCATTACACCATGGAACGAGCAAGATGTTGCGGGGTCCTCGATAATTTAAATTGACTTTCGGAGGGGGGGCTGGAGTTTCTATCACAAGATCGTAAGAGTTAATCATAAAATATAGTTCAAAGAGTTTCTGTACCATAGATTGGATGTTTGTGATGGTCTCAGACTTCAAAAACGAGACTATAAGGCTGTGCACAAAGCAGCACATTCGTTTCGGCAAGATATGTGTTGTGCCAACGTTCAATGCGAGAGCGGCTGGCAGCGTTCGAATTAGACATAAACAGTCATTCCCGGTGATGGGACTCAGACGCGTCAACTCTCTACCATAAGATCTGAGAGAGTTCGATGGTTCCCAGGATGTCTTCAAGACGAAGCTGGATAACTTTCTATTAACTATCCCCGATAGGCTTCCCTTGCTTCTCTATCATAAAACAGCAGAGGGAAAGAGCCTCATTCAACAGCTCGCGGATATGCGAAGGCACACCGTACACACAAAGCGGCGGCTACCCAGTGTGGCCGAGGCGTGGCGACCCAAGCATCTCCAAGTTTCTCCAAGTACCCCAAGTTTGTAAGAATTCACTTATCGCACTCGAGTAGTATTATCAGGGGCCTGGTTACTAAACAGTAAACCTCGCTATGCAACGACCCACTGAACACTTTGAAGAGACGCTAAATTTAGGCCTAAGTTATTGTACGGGTTATTCTAAGTAACAAATCTCAAGTGTTTGTAACTTTTTAAGTTGGGGTTCAAAGGTGTACGTTCGTTGAACCGGATGGATAGAGAAACATAGGGTCTAAGGTAAACTTAATTCATATTTTTGCAGTCGTAGAATTGGGTCTGATTCCGACTGAATAGAGTTCTTGGTGGTGCGTGATTGTGTGGTTAATTGAGTCCGTCTACGGTGTCTTTAGTTGGGGGCTTCGACACGGGGAGCGAGAGATCTCGAGTACGCCAGGGAAAACTTCGAAGGAGGCCAGTAGGGGCGTTGCTTGCTTGAAGTTGTGAGACGAGGAAATACGAAGAAATACGAAGACAGAGTTTGTGCGGGAACAAAGTGCTGGATCATTTTTCTCACGAGATAGGAAGCCCGACCCGGCTAACACCTACTGAACCCCGGGTCGGATTCCCCCACAGTAGTGAGAAATATCTTAAAATTTCCCAAAGTTCTTTATGACAAGTAAAAGAATATATAATTCCTAAAGATTGGTTAGTGAAAGATGAATTTTACTGCGAGGAATTTCTGCGCTATGTGAGAATTTCTAATGGTCATAGGGA
>VOMN01082462.1:0-35749 GCA_014899125.1 Orchestia grillus | reverse complement strand
AGAGTCATTAGTGTGCTCATTATAGTCCAGGTGCGCAATAGCTCTGATGACTTTTTTTATGAAGGGAATGCGAAGTTTTACTGAGGGATAGTATTCGTCGGTACTTAAAAAACAAAAGTGTGAGATATATTATGATGCAGCCTTCTGTTGAGGCGTATGGAAAACTATTTAGTATACGTTAAAGTGGGCAAAGAAGGTTTCGATGGGAACTTAACATTTAGATTCTTCCGACTTTTGACTAAGTGAATTTTTTGTATGAATATTTGTCTTGCTATCTAGTACCACTAAAACTCTGATTTCGCTTTTTTTGTAACCGTGCGCACGATCTGCTATGTAATTTTATTAAATGAGGAAATAAAGGCCAGCATATGCGTTCAGAAATAAGAAGCTGCCTTATAAACCCCAAATCTTGCGTATCTTGGATGCTGAGGCACAAAATTCTTTTATAAAATTCAAAAATTATTTCTTAAGACAGGTAAAATTGAACAGGTTAAGAACAACAGAACGATGGATACAAAATACTACATGAACAGAGCTTCCGCGGTGCGGCCTTTCAACGTTTAAAAACGCTCATACCTTCGGATCTGAAAAAATTCAAAATATGTAGAACATTGAAAAAATAGGCATTCAGCGTAGATTTGAAAAGACCAACAGGTGTGTGCTGGAAGTGAAAATAAATATTTTCATAAACCAGAAAGAAGACCAACGGGTTACTTTTAGCGACCTGTCATTGTACTGTTCTGGCTAGTGCATTGTACTGCTGCTAAAACTCTGACGATGTTGATTGCTTGATTGCTTGTAACCGTGCGTACCAGATGTCATATAATTAAATAAGGATAATACATAGAACCGGGACATACGTTCAGAAATGCTAGTGAGGAAGCTGCCTTAAGAGCCCTAAATCGTATCCTGTATTCAATTTTATTAACCGTATAACTTTTATGTTTCCGAAAGTTAGGATTTTTTCTCTTTCTTTGCTGAAAAATGAACAGATTCGGATCAAAAATATCGTCGCTGCGCGATGGATATGTACATCTGTGAATAGAGCTTCCATGGTGTGAGCATCATATTTGTGAAAGTGCTCATGCCAGTCGGACCTGAGAACCTTTTTACCTTCGTGAAGAGACGAACACTCATATATATATATATGTTAGATATAATATCAAAGCTTTCCCAATTCAACAAAGGGACCTATTGGGTCATCCGCAGTCTATTAACATTTAAAATCTTCGGTCCCAAGTCACCAAGTATTGTACATATACAGGGTGGCCCATAAGTAAGGTACTATATCAAAACTATTATAGCTGTAAAACTAAAAATGCTAAAGAGGTTGGATTAATTCAGAATGAAAGAAGATATTTCAAATTTTATTATCAGTGTATCTATTTTCCGACCACCACAATATATTCCTCTTAAAATTTTCCTCGGTAGATAAATCACAGTATATTCCTCGGTTTGGTGCCATACCGCGGCCGCTTCGATCACCGGAACTAAATACTCATGATTCTTTTCTTAAGGGATACTTAAAGGAAAAGGTTTACGTTGAAATGTCTGTTCTCTATAGCAATTGAAACCAAAATTATTCAGGTGATCAACAATATTTCACTGGAGACATTAATGAAAGTAATGAACAGAACAGAAGAGCACGCCAATGTTTGACTGATATTGGAGGACATTTAAAAGATATTGCATTCCATAGTTAAACGTGTTTTATTGTTCCATACACAAATATGTATCGAACTTTGAAACTTTTTATTTTATTTTAACTTGACCCTAATTTTTTTAACATTTTTAATTGTATAGCTATAATAGTTTTAAGAAGATACCTTACTCATGAGCCCCCCTGTATAACCTCTCTGAAAATTTCAGTTTGATACATGAACCCACTTAGAAGTACAAAGATATTGAAATTTGATGCAAGCAATGGGTCCTCACTACATAAAAGAGGTTACGGGTTTATTATTTCTTTATTCATTTCATTTCCTTATTTTTAATTTTTTTCACGGTCGTTCTGCTACTTTGCAGTTTCCTCAACAGTGCAACGGTACCAGGAAATTTGGTGCCATTTACCGGTTTCCAATACATGTTGTTCATCTTTTTATGATTTTGGC
Source organism: Orchestia grillus (assembly GCA_014899125.1). Taxonomy (NCBI): domain Eukaryota; kingdom Metazoa; phylum Arthropoda; class Malacostraca; order Amphipoda; family Talitridae; genus Orchestia; species Orchestia grillus. The sequence goes on along the minus strand of VOMN01082462.1, from coordinate 33,638 downwards.
ACAGGGAAAATAATAAACGGTTTCAAGTACGGTAGTTGACATGATGAAGTGAGAAGTAAAATGTTCCCTATTTTGAAGAATAACCTCTGAAAATAATTGTATTCAAGGTCACATTTTTATTTCCGTACAGAAAGCTTTGGATGGAAGTGAGCAGACGCAGAAAAGGGGCGCTTATGAATAATATGAAAGATAACCAAGAGTGGTAAAAAATAGCTCTGGATTCTTCATGAAGTAACTCTATGAGTGGAAATATGTAGCCTATTACCGAGAAACTTGTTTCAAATACTGTATCAAAATTAATTTCAGACTCTAAGTGCGGCTCGGGTACTAAACAGAGCGGGACAGAGAGGCCCTCGAGGGAAATAATATTAAAAAATTTTCCGGAATCTGGTATTTTCGGTGGCGAATTCGAATGGACTCGAAAAAAACATTTATCGTCAGTTCAGAGAAGAGAAAATAGCGAGCTAGCTTCAACCCTTTTAATGACCAAATTATTTTTGCGATGTGACTCCATTTAGCTTTGTAAGGGAAACCATTTAAATTGAGGCCTTCTGAATATGTGTAGTAAGGGGGCTTTCAGCTCCTACACAAAAATTGAAGCATCCCTATCAAACGGACAATTACGTAATTTTGGACATAAAACGGTTACAACAATTGAAGGTGCACGTCGACGAGTTCAGATCAAATGAAAATCTGACTTTTCACATGCGAACATAATAGCAGGAATTACATTACGGTTCAAATTTTAAAGTACTTTGTTCCATCTACAAGACAAAGCTCCTATGATTACTGTAATTTTGAGATATTCTCCATCAAATTATTTTTTTCACAGATGACCTAAAGTCGTCTCAGTCAATGTGGTTTTTATTTCGAACATATTGGAAATGACGTTCTTTTTAGTGGTCTTCATCTTGGAGAAAGTGAAAGTCTGTACAGAAAAAATTTACGTTTGAAAGGTGAGGAGGGATGGATGAAATGACGGTCTCTTTGGGGGCCGAAAACTGGTGGACGAGCCTCGGCAAGTGACGCGATCAATTCTCATGGGGTGACCATCATCTTTTGCTGTAACTCTAGTCCTTTCTGGTAGATCTACATAATCCTTCAAACACCAAGGACTGCAGCGAACGTGACTCTAAATCATAATAAACCATTTCTCGAGAGTAAAAAAATTGTGGGGTAATCTACAGTGCCGAGGCAGAAATACGTGCACAACTCTATTTTTGGTGTATTTTGAAAATGTTCAGCTCTAGAATGGGGTGAAGTACATAGGTAGTTCAAAAAAAATTATCTATTTGAATATTTAAATAGAACAGGATAAAATTTATTGACAACCAGAAAATCAACCAAGCAAAACAGGTATGGGACTTATTATTTAATTAAAACTGGGAGCAAGTCTTCCGTATTAAGGGAACTTTGTGTGCGTGAACTGTATGGAGATGATTATTGTAGGTGGAAACTAACTTTTGACACTTCGTTTGTGATATCTTGCTCTATTCTTGTTTGCAGATGATCCTCTGATCAGCAAGATTCTTTGGATCTCTTCTGTGGTTAGAAGTTTTGAATATTCACCACAAATTTTCAATCGCATTGAAGTCAGGTGATTGACTAGGCCTTGTAAGGACACTTATTGTCTTGACGGACCATTTTTTGGTTAATTTCACTCTATGTTTGGATTATCTCGCGGAAAAATGCACTTGGACGTAAAATATTCTTCCTCTTGAAGCCATGCCTGTTCCAGTATTTAACTGTACATCGAACAATCAATTTTTCCATCAAAGATATGGAGTTCCCCAGCACCATAGACCGTACAACAGCCCCACACCATGATACTACCTCCTCCATGCTTGTCGGTCGGGAAGGTGTACTTGGGATCATAGGCTGTCCTTGTTTTCCTTCCAATATGGCTAGAGTCGTTTAGGCGGAAAAGCTCAATTTTGCTTTCGTCGTACCAAACAACCTGTTCCTAAAACTCTGTAAAGGAGGCCTTTGGCCAACGTTAAGCGGTTCTTCATATGGTTCCCTGTGAAGAGAAGAATTGTGTGTTGAGTGAGGGGATATAGACCACTTCGATGCAATTTTCTAGCAACCGTTTTTCCACTGACGCTCATTCCTTATAACTCTAGTTCTTTCTGTACGTGTGTACGGGTTGTCATGGGCTCATCCGTCACTTTACCCATCATATCGTGTCGATAGGTCCGTGTTCTGGCGAGGAGCTCCGACTCTTGGCAGATTGGAGATTGCCCCAGGCTCTCGATGCTTCCGAACTACAGCCCCAACAGCTGAGCATGGAACCATAACAGGTTCAGCAGTTTGCCTGTAGGTTAATTTTTCTTTGCGAATATCTTCGAGTATTTCTTTGACTCTCAAGTTATCCGTAAAACCAGATGATATCCGAACTCCGAATACCTTTGTGCATTCCATTGACTTTCGGCCGTGTATTCACTGATCATCTATCTGCTACTAAATCTGAAGAGGCAATGACTGTATGTACTTCTTTTCATTACCTGTACTTCTCAAAGTTTGCGAAAGTTTTATTAAAATTTTTTTAATAGAAATATTCAAATTATGTAATAAATTAAGTATGACTTAACTTCGTATCAACTTTCACCAAATACTTCCGTCCCGTATACCTTATTTTTTTCGCTTAGTTTATTTTCTGGTTGTCATCAAATTTTGCTCGGTTCCGTTTAATTATTCTGGTAAATACATGCTTTCTAAATCACCTGCACTCTGTACTCCAAACAAGAGATAGAAATATTCAAAATGAATAAAAAAAGAGTTATGCAAATACCAATGCAGAGGCACTGCATGTTGGCCTCGATTATGAACGGTGAAACTACTCGGAAAATTGCGTTCGGGTATTGCAGTCCTCGGAAGTTTTCCTCGGCTAAAACGATGCTTCATTGACAGTTCCATTCATCTTACGACAACATTTTGCGGACACACTCACCGATCCTTGAGATCTTACACTTTCACTCCCTAGAAATGTTGATCTCACGTTTTAGTTTCATACTTCTAGAAGGGTAACATTATACTGACATGTCAGAATGGCAAAAGGTCCGGGCCACATTATGCTAGAGAAGATTTTTGCTAGGTGAGCCAACTTGGGGGACCTCGATGAGTGGAGTGGTTCGTGCGCTTCAACAACAGTCTGGTCTTATGTTGACTACCGGATCTCACGTATGGTAAGATTTGTTGAAGATAAATAACAGCAAGAAAATCGTCAAAATTGAACCCCCGATATTGTAATAGCCCAGTGCTGCTTGGTTGGTTGGTCCGTCCATGGTTCCGTCACGCTCTTAAGGATTTGAATAGGAAAAAAATTTCGGGTTCGTATTCCTAATCAGCTAGGCTGTCATAGAAGGTAGACCGTGTCAGTCATACTGAAAATAATATCATTTTATTTCACGTCTGATTTACTGTAAATATGGAAACACCTTAAGTTGTAGTTGTAGTGGTAGTGAAAGCAGTGCTTCAGAAACTCAGTNTAACTAACCTACCTCTATTGCCTATGGCCTAACCTATGCCCCCTGAGGGGGAAACACCTTAAGAAATTAATATCCTTTATCCCGCAATTTTGGGCAGGATGCGTCTACTAATTAACAATAGAAGCCATTATGAAACTGACTGCGTCTATACTGGCTGCAACATATTATCAGCTATAAGAAATTCAAACGAGGCCGAGACTCCCTGTTGAGAGCAGCCGCGTTTAACGTCAGCGACACAGGACCAATCATAGATAGGATGCACGCCGGACTCGAATCACTTCAGAGGGATCCTACATCAGGCTGCTGCTATTGTAAGTTGTTCGAAAACTCATACCGCACTGGAGGTAGACGACAGTATTTGATTGGTTCAGTTGAAAACAAATTTCCAGTGCTGCACGAATGTCAAAGAAGAGATTACTATTAAGTGGGGCCTAATTACCCAATTATCACTTACATATTGGATTCATTCGCGCATGCTCGTAGAAATACATGTGATTACATCTCGGTCCCAAATACCAAGAGGGGAAGAGCACTGTTTCACCTGCGAACAACAAAGAAGAGTACTCCGTTGTTTTTGACTCAATCACGATATGACAGAACACTGAAGAATCGGTCGTATTTTTCTGTCTTCATGCTGCAGGGCACATTGAAGTGTTGAGCTAAGAGATATCTCGATTAAATATATTTTTAATCGAATTATGATAAAATTTGTTCGAGTAAGTAAATTTTCTCAGGTCTATTAAGTATTTTTCATCGTTGTATTTTCTGTAAAAAATGAGTCCATTAAACGAGTAAAGTTAGCAATTCGGTTGCGGATACAATTTTTCCTTGAATTTATACCTTTTGTGCTCAAACTCTCTCTGGTAGGGACTGAAAAAAGCTTTGCGAACAGTTCTGTCATATCCTTTACATGTTCTGGTGGCGTTTCATGTGACAAATGCATTTTACTCAAGTGTGAAGAACTAGTTGTTGTGGCAACAATATCGCTCAGTAAATCAAGAAATAAATGGCCAGACTTTCGTAAAATACAGGCACAACTCCTGAACCCACCAAGTACAGAAATCAATGTGATAAAATAAACTATCTTCTTAAAAGCATAGTTCCTGCATAACATCACATTTTCATGATACGAAAACTTAAAAATAGTCTACATATATTCAGGTATAACCTGAATCAAGTTTTTTTAACACATGTTCATGTGTACGATTGAAAACATTCAACAGTAAATTTATTTAATAATTGTTCGAATATTTTCTCACAATCGCATCATAAATTTGCTTTGTAAGGATAAAATATCAAGTCCCGAAATCGAGAAATGGTGAAACTTTGAAATGAGTGTAAAACTAAGTAGTTTTAATGCGGGTTCAGCCTTGAAAAGCAGAGTTAAATTCATTTGTAAAGTGGCGCTCGGACCAAATGTGACGGCAATCGGTCAAGTGGCGCAGGAATATCTACCATCGTTAGACTCTTTTGTGTGGCATATCGACTGAGTCGGCTTTTCTAATATAGGATACAGGGTGTTTCTCTAAAATGTATACCTCTATTTGAAATATCAATATTGAGCTGAATTTAGGTTACCTGGTCTCGTTAAATGCGTACATCAATCAGTATGCTGCATTTCTGACATCTTTCATCTAGTGCATACCTTCGCAAACTATTAGGCAAATCACTGAAATACTAAGGTGTGTTATACATATTTGCGAGACCTTCTGTGTAATTTTATAGATATAATTATTTAGAGCGTTGCTGCTTTTATGTAAGCCGTTGAATTTGTGGCGCAAAAATTTCTCTAGGGCGCCAGTTTCATCTCGTCAAAACGTAAGACGTGCAAAGCAGTGGGACGACGACGTGATGTTGGAAAGGTCTCCGAGCATCTTCCCCCTGGGCCGTACTGGCGAGGCCGGTGCTGAGGGCCAGTCAACCCTGGCCGCAGCGGCTCGGGTTGCCGCTGGCTGGCCTCGTGTCCGCTGACCCGGAACACACTTCACGTCTGTTCCTTAAATGCCCGTCGGACTACATCTTTGCTTTGAGATGCACTTAACAATTCTTTTGATAGCGGAACCCACTGAAAATCTCGTAGGAATATTTTTAAACTATTCTATTTTAGATTTAAGGTTCATATTTTGAAAATTCCGTAGCGATTTGTGTGAAAGAGAAAGTAAAAGAAACAACAGTTCGATATTATTTACTTAGTTAGAAATATTCTTGAGATAAGCAATATTTGCAGCTCGATTATGGACACCCGTAGCCGTGATACTACGTACTACTCATGGCTAAAAATTCTAGTAGATTTCAAATGCCACTATTTGTTCATTTCTAATATCTAAACGATCGTAATACTAGAGAGAGTAAAGATTACGCAGAATTATCCGTAAAGGGAGAGGCAGAACTGTAAAATAAGACCTCGTAGGTGCTGCGCTTTGGTAGAAAGCATTCGAAATGAAGAACCGTAGCGTATTCCGCCAGTCCTGCTTGTTCTGTTGTACGAACAAGGAGGATCACAGTGCTACAAGGAGGATCACAGTGCTTTTGGTTGGTTCAAACTATGGTGAAATTTAATGAAACGTCCAAATTATTATCTTTATGAATGTGGAATATGCATTAGTTCAGAGCACAAGGAATTAGAGATAACGACCCGAGCCTGTGTTTGGAGATTACGACTGCCAAGACGGTGGTGTCACTAATATGGAACACAGGTCAAAATCATGACGCGGTTGCTTGTTATGCCTATTTAAGTTTTCAGCTAATACTATATGAAGACAATGGGTTATGAGTGAAATGTGCGAGCTGCGTGCATGTGAGCCGGTTACGATGAGGGAAGTTACATTTGTGAATTTTGCAAATGAAACACTTTGCTGTACTTATAGTATTGTGTTATTTGTTCGATTATATGTAATTTTCAGATGTCAAACGAATAAAATATATCTGTTCGTAATTTGGACTTACGATTCTAAATTCATTGGATATTAGCGGGGATACTGAATATTTGTACCTCATTTTCCAAACGAAAAATTCACATTTCCTTCAAAAATTCAATTTATTATGCATTTCGAGCGGCCCGATGCAGGTAGCAAGTGCCTCATCAACTGAAGTACTAGTAGACGCACCCCGCCAAAAATGGCGGGACAAATAATGTTAAATTCTAATATGCCCGCTCATTTACGGTAACTCCAACATGAAATAAGGTTATTTTCAGTATCACTGATACGGACAGCTTTATCTGACAGTCTCTATATTTGTTTAATACGGCCAAGTTTTAGGGTACGTATTCCTAATCAGTTAGACTATGTCAGAGAAAGCACTCCGTCTCAGTGATACGGAAAATTACATTATCTTACGAGAAATTTACCGTCATCTTTGATGGCATTCATGGGGATGTTAGTCATTTGCTGGCTCTGCATTACTGTGGCTCTACCAAAACAGAAACTGAGACAGAGTTTTCCAGAAATCCTAGTTCAAGTCGGTTGATAGTTTCTGATATTTTGCAGGCTTATCTAAAAGCAACAAATATGCCAAATATTTTACATTTGACGACTCATCAAGTTATGATTTTGTTCATTAAATTTAAAACTGTCTTCTTGGAAACTTAAGCTCATCATGACGAATCAGGTAGATAGAGATAAGTAGGAGAAAAAGATACATTCAAGCAGGCATAATAATATTTAGTCTATAGATGAATTTGATTCTATGCTATTGTCATACCTGTATCGCTCAACCTTGTTCATGCATTGCTCAAATTTACAGTTCACGCTGAAAGTTTGTATTGCCGAATATAAAATTGGATTTACATAAATTGCTCAGGGACCCTATGAAGTTACCCCGTAATTTTTGAATATTCAATTCGAGCCTCTCCATGCACCACTCGCTCTTGTTTCGCTTCATGCATGAAAAGATGACTGGCAAATTCTACAGTTTTATTTAATGCTTTCATATTCAGTTAGTTTTGTCATTGTGTACATTTGCCTCAAGTAGCACCAATCTTTCTGAAATCATTATCAGTTTCATTGCAGTGTTGCTTCGTATCTTTTCACCAATACATAAATCTTGAAAATCATAACTTAGTTGACTAGAAGGTATTATTCTTATCTACTAAAGATTTCTAGTGCTGGCTGGAGATTTGATTTAGACTACAGCAACAAAAGCAGTGTTCAATAGTGCGGTTATCAGCCAGCTATTCGCGATGCACAGAGCAACACTCTCAGAAGAAACGACTGCATCTGATCAAGTTTGATTTGCTTCTTATCTTGCAGCCTTTCAAAACAAGCAGTTTTAATTTATTGCTGCCTTCCACATTGTTATCATAAATGTAAGTTATGATAATGCAGTAAAGTAGAGTCCATCACTGTAGCTCCTCAAGAGCCAGATCAGGTAATGGACTGTTAGGCGACGCTTATGCTTATTTTTCATCCCAGTGAGTGCTTCTTTTACTCCGCATTAAACTTGTCCTGTAAAATTAGGCGTCTTGAGTTGATAAAACGTAACTATAGAAAAGGGAAAAAGATAAAGAGCTGAAAATTTCTGTCGCAGGCACAAAAAGTCCATACAGTATGAGGGAATCACCACAAAATATTGCGCTTTTACCGAACGATTTCATGATCCGTATTACATCTTGATCTCGCTATGGAACTATTCGTAGCTACTATAAAACTGTTTCATATCCTTTTTACATTTATCGAGTAAGATGTATTATAGCTATAAATTTCCTTGTATATTTATTCTACTCTTGGTGTGCATTGTTTAATGTAGCTGCATTTAATTGTTCCCACTTTTACTTTCTATCATGCATTCTCCAACGTATGAAGACTTTTACTACTGACTATTTTATTCGTCTCTTTTAAAATTACCCGTCAACAATGCAGACTGCAGTACATTATATATTTTTCAGTCGACTTCTAAAGAAACTATGTTTGGATGTATTTTTCTTAGGCAGCGTGTATTTCAAAATTTAAAATCCTTAAACATTACTTGGAGTAGCTTGGCGTGTCGTAACCTGATGTGGCGTAACTTGGAGTAGCTTGGCGCGTCGTAACCTGATGTGGCGTAACCTGAAAACATAAATTCGAAAAGGTGTGTGTACTGTATATTTTATTTTAATTTGAAATATGAAAGTTTATTTTGCCATTATATCTCACAGCAATTGATCTTAGATATCATTGTACCACAAATGTCAAGTTAAGCAACTAAAAACTTTCTTCATCGTCGAAATTATCTGAGACGAATTCTCAACTACATACGTGGAAATCAACACACGTTCTTTTGTAGGTAGGTTACGCTGCTTAGAATATCTCCAAGAGACGAATTTAGACGTTAACTGATTTGTGAAAGAGACGTTATGACGCATATCAGTTAGTGAACTTAGTTATGACACCAATGACACATACAGATCAGTCCATGTGTCAGTGCCGGAGTGGTCGGGAAAGGAGTGTAAAGAAACTGTATGTACGAAAGCTTTAAATTGTTAATTGGTATCAGTTGGTTTATAAAAACGTTTAGCCTCTAAATAAGTATGTAACTGCTGTTACTGGTACTGAAATAGAGATGTTACTCATGCGAAGCTCAATTTTGCTTTCGTATTTGTATATCAAAGAAAGTTTTCACTAATAAAAGCAACACTGATGACTTTGAAGTTAATGAGGAACTTTTTTTGTCATTTTAAGCGGGACTTCAGTTTTCGACTTCACGTTGGGATAAATTCACTTGTCTTAGGGAAATGTCAATTTGGCTTCGCTAATAAGCTTCCTGGACAAAAAATAAGTTACCTGCTTCAAATAAGATGCAAGACCTCTACAAATAATGGTGACACTCCTGCGAAGCATGGAGTCTACAAGTTTCCTAACGAACGTCTGGTCGATTTTACACCACCCTTGCATCAACTGATCTCATAGTGTGTTCACAGTACGTGGAGGATCTTCTCGACGTCTAACTTGTCGTTCTAGGACCTAGGTGGTCTTACAAATTTTTATAGGGCTCATTTCTGGGGACTTAGCTGGCCAATCTAAATGCCTGATATATTCTGAATCACGGTAATGCCAATTTATAACAGTTCCAGCTCGATGCACCCTGCAGTTGTCATCATGGAAGATAGGCAAAGCAACATGTCTATCTCCATTCAGATATAGTGTTAATGGCAAAACTTGGTTATCTAACAGTTCAATGCAGCCATGCTGGCTCGGTTTGACAGATACCTCAACTAACGAACCCACTTCTGTGCAGCTGAAACAGCTCCAGAACATGACAGACCCTCCTTGCACCTCTCCTTACACACAGGCTCCATTGAAAGCTTCATGAGGTCTTAGATGAACATGACGGCGGCCATCACCGCTGTGGAGACAGAATCATGATTCATCAGACCACATGACCCGTCTCCGATTTTCTAAAGTTCAATGTACGGGTGGTTTGGCTCAGTTTAACGAGGGCTTTTGTGGGCAGTAGATTACATTGGCTGTTTTTGAACCACTTTGATCCATATATCCATTGCATGGATTTCCATACGAAGAGTTCGTTCAAAAACAACGGGCTAAGGGCCACATTGACATCTCGCAGTAGTTCTATCCCCAATGCAAAGCTATTCCGGACAACTATTCAGGACAAATGGTGGTGGTCCCTATCGATTAGAATTTTTTTAACACCGCAATTTTATCTTAAATTACTATGTGTATCGGAATTTTTCGATTTTTTGGTGGATCGGTAAACTCATAACAGTGCAGCTTGAAACACCTACAAATTTTGCTACTTCCTTTACCTGGTATCTCTTAGCCCGACTAACTACAACAGCCCCATTTTGCTATTCCGAAACATCTTGCGTTCGTCCGATCACTATGTAGCATCTAAAAAACAAGTATATACATGCTCTGCCAGCTCTGAATGAAGACTGATGTCTATTCAGTAGTTGCGTATCTGCATTTTAAACTTAGGTCACTTACTTGAAAACCGATTGATGAACCTAGTAAGTAACTGGAACTTGGAAAACAATAGGTGAATAATTTTCTGTCCTAGGAGCATATTCTGTTCTACAAATATTTCGTTGCCTCTGACGGCCCTCCGCGCGTCTTCACCTCGTTGAGATGCATTCCGACACCTGTCGCCAGCCCGGTTACCTGAAACTCTTTGTTTCAGGACTGCGACTCTCTATCTCCGACCACTAAAGTCTTGTTACCGGAAATTTCCGCTGTTTGTTGATTTGTGGTGTACTCAGTTCACTCTGATGTATTGTTTGAGCTAAAACATCATTACTTGTTTCTTCTCATCGTAATTTGTAACTTTGGGATACGAGGATCCGAACTTATGCAGTGTGTTCACTGACCCTGAAGATTCGTGAATGAATATACTAAACGAAAGCGAGTGCTTAGTACTTTTTTGCGAGTTGGTTATATGGATTGGTAATTTTTCATTTCTCAAATGTTTCTTTTCTCGGTCGTCGTTTGTCAACACATCGTGCAATGTTGCTTACACAGGGTATGTTTTCGTTTTAACCCCTGTTCCTGTTGATCTTCATTCAAAATTGGTTGCAATATTTCAGACGCGAGTCGGATTTCTGGTTTGTTTTTTGTTATTTTTTAAATTTCCACTATATATTTGGTGCTTGAAATCGTCGCTCTGGACTTTCCTCTCTGGACTTACCTGAATATACTTATGATTCTTTTTTGTTGGTGTGTCTTTTTTCGGTGGCTCCAAGAATTTGGTTGAGACGTTTAGACTTAGCTTCCGGTAAAGAGGATTTGAGGAGATGCAAAAGACACTTCGGCCTTACGTCGCTTAGATGGAAATGCATTTTGTGGCCTTAAAACAAGGATGAAGCTGATGTGAAAAAAGCATTTTCGTCGTCGGTCGAAGAAAAGGATTTATGAAACTTTAAAACTGTTTTACTTAAGAATGAAATCAATCTTTTGAAAGTCGATTGAAGGGTAGATGTGTTATTTCTATTATTAATATTCAGTCGTCCCAACGCACGTTTTATATTTCCAACAAATGTTTCAGATGCAATTTTTAGCAACTTTATCTAGCAGTCCAAGCCGCTGACCGCACTCCTCGGACTCAGCTCGCTCGTTGCGCGAGTGAATCTTTAATTCAAAATCTCTAGGGCACGCTGTGGAATTTCAGCTACGTGGAAGAGTCTTTGAAGAAGTTGACTTCGTATACCAAACCAGTTTTAAAAAACACTACGTAAAAGAATGCGTTAATTTTGCATATTGAACTCAATTTTTGAGATGTTATAATACTGTGTGTTAAAAAGTGTATCCTTAATTTTTTTCCAATAGTTAAATTTTGTGAGCTAACCTGGCATGGTAGTGTCTCATAAATTTGTACCAGAAAGCACTGTTCATTTAAATCCCCGTAAACTTTCGTTAATTTTACAGTTTAGTACAAACCCTGAGCATCAAATAAACGCTCAGATGAGTTTTATTTTTTCGATTATCGCTGTATTATTATCAGCGGTTTTAGAACGGCTTGTGTTCGTACGCTTAGCATTATTTTCCTTTCATGATTATCGGGAATAAATTAATAAATTTTGCGTATTCTGATGCGATCGTCTCTGTACAGCGTTAAAGGCTCAAATTCTTCACGGTTGTAGCGTAGGGTTGTTTGTACGTCTGCAAATATTAGTTAGGACGTATAATTTCGTGAGCATACATGATGAAAAGCTTGAGATGATTAGTTTCTAAAGTAATTTCAAATAAGCTAGGGGTATCTAGTTTGAATCGTGCATTAATAGCCGGAAACATCAATGCTGAATACGATGGGCTTGGAAAATACTGTGTTAAAAAGAATATAATTTCATTTAAGGCTTTATAAGAGGATGACAGGGGAATAACTTTTTATGAATTGACGGTTTGGCACTTAAGGAAAGTGATAAAAGTGGGAGAAATGTATTGTTGATGAGTCCATTAGCAGTAAAACTTGCGTGCAAGGCTACGGAACTAAGTGAACCTGTTAGCATAATCAAAACTCGTGAATAAAAATAGAAATACGAGATTGAGTGAATTGACTTCAAGTGTTCGAAGGGAAGTATACGATTGAATTAAAATTATGGTAATGTAAAAAACGCTGGGGATAAATGGCCTGATGAGCGAGGATGACGTAGTGAAGGCCATATTTTAGTAATGGCCATTCGTCGCTCGCTCGTGCATCTTAGTGTTTGTTTATGAGATTCTCTTAACTGAGAAATATATGTTCTAAAATTGTGGGGGTGATCTTGGACGTACATAGTAGTGGCAAATAATATGAAATCTTTCCGATGGCAGTTAATAATGATGAATCTAGAAGCTTTTTTTGTTCATAAGGTTAAAGGAAAGTCGGTGCTTGGGTTGTGTATTTTTAACTGCGCTGTGGTGGGAAGTTGAAAAATCACGATGAAAAATTGCGAGAGTGAGAAAATGATGTCAAAGAAATTGAATAGAAATATAAAGGGAATGTCGTGCACAGCACATTCACGCATTGAAATGATCATTACATAGCGATTCCAGATGGGAAGGCTCGTTGCGAGAGTAGGTGTTTACTCTCAGTAATAATTGTTGAATGTTATTGAAAATTGGTAGTAGAATCACGTGCACGAAATAATCTGAAAGCTTTTAATGAATCACTCACTTTTTGCATATAAGTTTTACATGTCTATTTATGCATTTATCCAATATCTAGTTCTTGAGCCAGTTTTTCCATGGAATAGGAGCAACGTTGGTACAATGTAAAGTTGCACCTATACCATGGTTGTTAGGATGTAAAGTTTGGAGAAGTGAGAAACGGAAAAAATTACTGTGATCTTGCCCTGTATCCAGCCTTAGCGCTTGTGAGGATTAGATCGTGTGAAAAAAATGACGATGATGATCAAATTAGGTAATGTTAGAGTGAGCAAAACGAGTCACTTTAGAGTAACCAAAGTGAGTCGTTGGATTTTAAAATAACCTTGAGATCACCTTCGGAACAATATGAAAAATTCAAACCCATAAATTTCACTAACCCAATGTTTCACAATTATTTCCCATCTCAGGACTTTTACTTTAGGCGGTTACTTTATGAGTACGATCTGAGTAAAATTTTTAATTCGTGCTCTTCAACTCGTCTAGTCTTTTTATGCCGCTAGAAACCTGACAACAATAACGATAAACTCTAGTGTTCATGATATTATGGGGAAGATAAACAAACATTGATTTCTGAGACGAGTAATGGGTGGAACATAAGCACAGTCTTATACACATCGCATTTATAACACGTAGATTACCTCGCATGTTTTTATTCTGTTTTAGTTTCGTAGAAAATCGTAGTTTAGCAATTCAGGCAATCCTTTTTCGTGCGCTGAGCTGAACCTCGTGACTTGGGTCAAGGGACAGCCAGTCCGCAGCTCGATTCTGCGAATTTTGTAGAATGGTTCTGCCAAGTTACGACGAAAGCAGCCTAAGGCTTCGATCAGGAAATTCATTGGTCCTAAATCAAACCGAAAATTTACTGACTTAATAAATGTGTCCATTGAGATCGCAGACAACAACCGCAAATGGACGTACGAAGGAAGTTCAGAAGACTTGTACTCTGTACATATAGTCAAAAAATTCCCTGTCAGCTTGCAATTTTGCAATTTTTCTCAGTATTTTCTAGTTGCCCGAAGATCTTCACGCCTTCTCCACCGTATTTGGATGATTTCTTTTGACCGAGTGGAGTGTGTACGTTGTCTTCCCAAAGGTTATGGTTTCTGCCGATGATGGGGTTTGTCCTAAAAAGTTCATATCAGGTTTTTGTTTTTAATTATTTACTTTTAATTTCCTTATGAATTTTGTTTTCTCCCCAAACACAAGATGAATTGATGATGGCTAAATGTAATAATCACTAACTAAACTCTCCTCTATTTTTTACTAACTTTGTGAAATGAAAGCCGCCTGCTTTGGTCCCATCGTACACTGAATATTTAAATGGAGAAAAGTATACATATGGCACTCACATACATAATGTATTAATGATAACTCCTTATCTCATAATTCATTCCGTAAAGACCCTTTGAAACTCCTCTGTTCGTATTCAATTTTGAATAATGACCGAAATTCATCTCAAAAACGTATTTGACACTGATTCCACATTCGAAACTTCCGAAGCCCTGTACTATGAAGCTATAGGTGTTCTTTGGATTTCCACTTATTCACCTGGAAGCGCACTCCCAACACAGAGATACTTAAATACTGGGAGCACTTTCCGTAGAGTAAAATTTCTAGTTTCACTCATCTTTCTCTATACACGAATGTGACATAAATAAGTCGGAAATCATTTGGTTGAAATTTTGTGTCGATTGGCGTACATGCTAATGATAGACGGATATATCAAAGCAAATTTGCTTAATGGGAACAGGATTTACAGTTGTCACCGATCCATGCGAGCTTCAGAAAAATATAAATTCGGCAGAAAAAAAATGAGTCTACACAATCCCATGGATCTATAATAAGGTTTCGATTATCTATGCCGTTAACCCTCCAACAGTGTTTTCTTCAGAAATTAAGAGAAAATCTTTCAGAGATTGTTGTATCTTCGAAAGTTGTTACTACGTAGAGTCATTGTTAGTTGCACAGTTCATTGTTCTTGAAAGTCTTTCTTCAGAGCGGCTCTTCAGGGCCTAAGGTGGACGAGAGCTGAAGAGGCAAATTTGCTTTAATATGTTTACTTACGACCGATACCCATGAAATCAATGTACACCAAAATTTTTTAGCCCATTGATTTTCATGTAATCTATACTACACAAGAGATAACATTTTTTAGTCCACCCTGCACAGTATTATTAAGGCGCAGCGAGATCTTAGTTCCTGCTACATAATTATTTATCACTCCTCGATTAGCCACTAGAGAATTGAAATGTTGATGCGATTAAAAAAATAATAATTGAATTCCATACTAAAATTATTGACGCTGCTCAACGCGCACTGCAGCCTTCATCAAGTTTCTTTGGTAATTAGATTGAATGAAAAATTTCTGCAACAGTTTAACACTATTAAGGATTTATTTCATTTTAAAGAGCTCTACAATGACTGAGAAGTATTATTCTTTACCAAAGTTTTCAATGCGAGCGAGTAAAACATGGTCGTGACTCAATAGTTATTTTGAAAATCAAGGTCACCCAGGTAAACATGATCTTTAATCAAAGTCACACATGATCGCAGATTGAAATGTCTTAAATCTTTAATCGACATTTCAACCTCAAAGTAACTGCGTATCTCAAATGTCCTAAATACGAATACGTTGGTTGTTAAATTCACGTTTATGATAATTGATTTCAGAGGGATGCCGAG
Organism: Orchestia grillus; assembly: GCA_014899125.1. Classification (NCBI taxonomy): domain Eukaryota; kingdom Metazoa; phylum Arthropoda; class Malacostraca; order Amphipoda; family Talitridae; genus Orchestia; species Orchestia grillus. The sequence goes on along the minus strand of VOMN01082462.1, from coordinate 17,890 downwards.
AGTACTGGGCGTATTCGGTAGAAATCAAATCCCAAATTTTTATCGTTTCTCGCTTTCAGTAATGTACTTGTAAAGTTAAAAATTGGTATACTAACTAATAGCTGTAAATATTCGCATGGACGATGTGAAAAGAGTTTAATTCGAGAGTATGTAAGTAACTCATTGCCATATCTCATTGCCATTAAAGGAAGGAGTCTTTATCATCTCAGTTCAAATAGATCTCATTACATGCTTGTGCGACATCAATAATAATTAAACTTAAAGAAAATTACAGCACCATTCACTGCATTGTTAACTCTAATTCTGACGCGTGACAGACCTATGTATAGTATCATCAACTGCCTGACGTGAAAACTATCAAGAAGCGCGTGTGTGTATGGTCCAAAGGTTGTCGGTTGAGTCTGTTTATAGCTTTGAAATTACTTGAGTAGAAAATTCCTTTCATCGGAAACTATTCGAGTTCACATACACGGATGAGCTCGAACAACTTTTGATTAATATAGCGTAGCTGATGGCACGTTGATAAACACAAACACTCTCCTTCATATTAATTAGCATCACAAAAATAGGTAAAAAATATAGATGTGGTTACGAATAGGCGAAAATCGGCTTCAACGTCCGTACATGCTGATGAGATAAAATCAGTATAATTTTCTTCCTAATGATGTACTTTTCGAGTACTGAAGGAATTCGCACAGAATCGGGAATTTTCATAGCGTGCCGATGCCGATTTCTGCAAAAAGTGTCCATTTTTGCCGATGCTGCAGCCGATGCCGATTAATGAGCACATCACTAGTTTCAATAACCCTTTTTAAAGGAGCTTCATAGAAGCTCATCAAGAGTATTGATAAACTCATGTAATGCGTGAATGTTTTTTAGAGTTGCACAACAAGCACGAGGGCGAACCTGATGAATAATCGGAAGTGTCGAGAGGTATTTTTGAGAATGTGTTTCCTCCTGAAGGTCCGACTTCAAGTTCAGGACTACTCGAATAATTTTTAATATTACTGTACTTAGTTTCGCGATTGAGTAGAAAATAACAGAATTCTCTTTTGCGTAGTTAGTCACGCCAACTTGAGCTCTAAGTACGATTGACACTTGTCTGCTGTGAGAGTTACAAGTCCGCAACAGAATACATGATGCTTGCGAAGTATTCCGAGGCGTAGTCTACTCGTAGACGTAAGTATCGACTGGAGTGCTACATTTTTAAGATCTGGCGAATTCTGAAGTAGGCATCGAATGACTCGTCTCTTGCGACACTCTTAATTTGAGCAGTGACACATCGGGTAATTGCTCCATATGACGACCAAATTCCTCCGGGCTTAACATTAAGCCTAAATAATTCACAATTTATAGCCTAATCGATGCTTCCTGAGATGTAGTGGACGTCCTGTGCTGTTAATCATCACTGATGTAGTTTTGGAAAGCTGTGCGGGGGAAGTCGTGCTAAAAGATGTGAGGGTGAAGGCTCGGATTAAAGTAGAATACTTTTACAATTCGTGTATGAACAAGGCTTAGTAGAAATGCTGTTACATGAAGATGCAACAAAAAATTAGTGATTGGAAAAGACTCAGTGATGAATCGATTTAAATCATGGTCCCTCATAATCTCAAAACAGTAACTGCTCACCACGTGTGAAGTCTGCCTCAGTGAATTGTCGTGAACATTTGGATAAAGTTATTGCTGGAGACGAGAGGTGGCTCCCCCTCAACAACAGCTCTCGATATAGGGCCACGGAAGGTGTGCTGTGGATTGTTAGAGGGGTCATTAGAGAACACGTTATTGCTTCGAATATTCTCTAAAAGTCTACGTCAGTATTAGCCCGGATATGAGTTTAGTCATAGAGTATGTACATACAGTACGCATACATGAAAATGATTGCATGTGAATGCATTAGTCATTGCGTATGTATTGTTTACTGGACATCACCGAAAAGGTGTCACCGATTTCTAAATTGCTCAAATTAAGATATTTTAAATGTATTTTTTTACTTCCTTTGGGAATTATATTCTATACAAGCGTAAAAATATTCACACCTAAATAATGTTCCACAAAAAAACGTGTAGCGAGTTGAAATAATTGTAGCTATGAAAGTCTTGTGCATATAAATATATATATATATTCACTCATATTCAACGAGTGCTGTGTTAGAGAGGCCATCCAGAAGCCCGGACCCGACACCTCGAGACTTTGGCCCACGAAGTTATGCCAATCATCGAGGCGTCAAAACACTACCTCCACTACTCGAAATTCTGCGTCAATGAAACGAGGACGAGTTCAATGCATTGACGATCGACTCGAAGTTGATCAGAAAAGCTGTGAATGCAGTGAGGTCGGCCACAAACTCGCACGTGTGTTCAATCCAAAGGAAAGGAAACACACTGGCTCTGAAAATATCGAATGAAAATTTTGGCTTACCGAAGCCATATTTCATTTTCATTTAAATAAATATTACAGGATCTGAAACATTATGTTTAGTTACTGTTTACGTGAGCGAGTATATTGTGCAAATCACTTATTACTACACTTTGTTGACTTAGTGGAGGCCATTTTTTTAAGAAATTATCATTCAAGATTATGTTATTCATACAAAATCAAATTTCAAATAAAAAAATGTTAAATATTTACCTTGAACCAGAAGTACGAGGACACGGATTTTTTGAACACTCAGGACATAGGGTATCTCTCTTTGAACGGCAATTAAATGGCAATCAAATTCAATTTATGATTTGAGTGATGAAGGAGGGAACAATGGACAAACATAGCACTCCGAGGCTACACGAATTCCATTGATTGCGGCAGCTTTCAGATCTTATTAAAGTGAAGGTGTGGACAGTGTGACATCTCTGTTGAAAACTGTGTCTTTTATTGCGTGCTATGGAAGCGAATCAGCATCCTTTTACTCGCTATGATTTAATTCTCTGCGTTTTCCTACGTAATATGTCCTGCACTTGTTAACTTTAAATCCCGAAAAGGCAACTCATATCAGGATATTTCTAACATTTTTTTCAGTCATGAACTCTATGCATGAAAAGGAATAAAACACACGAAGAACATGTTCGTCACTACTCAGAGGTGTACCTAAAACTGCGTCTATGGTGAACGGTGGTCTACATATCTGCCTCTTGTACTAGCAGGGCGTAACCCATAATGATTCGAGGTTGTCTTGTCGTATTTCTCAGGGCTAAACTTAGTGATAATGTAAATTCAGATCTAAATTTGCTAAGAGTTTTGTGAAAAAGTATGCTGGAGATAACCGATAAATTTTTGCTCGCATCATAATCCGCCCGCTGTCAATCTTACCTGTGCTGCTATAGTTATGGAATTTGCTTTCTAGTTTCTGACTCGAGCAATTTTATTTTTCCATGAGCGGATTTAATCAAACTTTTACGATCAACACAGCTCGAAACAGTTATGAGAAGTAAGGCATAGGTATTGAAAGCCATGCCTTTCGGAAAAAATACTGTTGGTAGAGGCACTGTAGAAATACTGTAAGTGAGAACATCGGAACATAATTCACCGAATGGTTAAAATTAAGAAATCCTCAATATAAATAAAATGATAAATTATGAGAGACATTGAGATCACCCAGCAAACCTATGAAACATAATATTATGAGTGTAAATTTGCTGAAAAAAAAAAAATTTGTTTATTGTTGAGCAGCATCGCTATTTTCATTTGTATGCGAGTATATAAAAGTTATAAATATATGTATATATATATATAGTGAACTGAGATATCATTTAGATGTCGATGACGTGCAAATCGAAACTATATCACCTCACGCAGCAGAGGGCGCTCCTGTCAGGCTGGGCAAGAGAAGTGGGTGCCCGCTCTGATGAGGGACATGCATGCAGAAATGGCGCTTCTTGTGCGCTGCGCTGCTCATTAATTGAAGCGTACAATTGTAAAGTATTTGTTTTATTCCTGACGCTGTGCTGTCTCACGTTCGGAAGTCAGGACAATAATATGGGTACTTTTACATATGTTATTTTGTTTCATCAAAATTGTAGCTTTTTTACAAAAATTATGTCCTATTATTTGCATTTGTTTTTCACTCAAAGTAGAATTATGTGATATCAAATGAAAATTTGTATTTCATTGTCGAAATATCTGCCATTTAGCCATTAATGTGAGCAGTAAAGGATTAATGTGGGTTCTTAAATTAATTATCAGATTTATCAATAGTCACAAAGATACTGCCAATTGCGAGATGATCTTCAAGTTATTTTACGAATATAAATTGTAGACCAGGCGTGTCTTCTACGTCACTTCCAGGCATGGATAGATATTTTTAAAATGTGCAGGAAATCATTCGGTGGGTGACGCCACTTGAGTGACAAGTCGAAATTAAGGCATCTGCTCACCTGTGATGGTAAAACATTGATCAGTTATTTAGTAGATTTAGTTGAAAAATTAAATAGTATTAACAGCGTTAAAGGATGCCAATGTAAAAGTAAGAAAGATAAAACTCTCGTTTAATTCAAAAGCGGAGGTATTGGAATTTATTATACATTTACTGAGTTTTTGAAGGATAGAATTCTGATGAAGAATTAATGCTGGTTTATGGCTCATATAATTATCAAGTTCTTAAACTCTTACTTTTGGTATCAATGGTTTTCCTTTAAGATACTGTACCCTGTATCAGGAATTTTTTGAATAACAAATACTATAGTACTTCTAATGTTACTACGGGGTCAAAAAACAATTTTTTTTGTATTGGCTTTTTCAGCTCTCAGTCAGAGAAGCTTAAAAGAGATCTAATTCCTCTCCTAAGGAAATATTTCCTTCTAATAGTCTTCAAAGTAATTGTGGTAACTAATTGAATGATCAAGCAAATTTCCAAGTTAAAGACAAAATTTTTAAAGGAATACTTTCATGTGTAATATATACACACTGTTGCCTACGGTGGGCGTCTGAATAAGTGGGCTCTACTGCTAGAGCTTTCTGTTTCCGTGTGTCAGAGGACGCTGGCAAGACTTTTTGCACCAGCCTCCTCTTGTAACTCCTCCCCACTCTGCTGTTGGTACTCACGCTGAGAGCAGCGATCTTCATGCCCACTCGAACGATTTCCTATTAATTTCTTCTACATGTGGCACCATCGATTTACGTTATTTAGAATTTTTATGCATTTTGTCAGAAAAACACGTTATTAATGATAAACAATCTGCGTTTCTCAATAAAATTGGTACAATTTTAATTTAATTTAACCAAATTGGATAACATTGAACGAGGCGATATAAACCTGAAGCTCGCTAAATTATCAAGTAAGTGTCTAGCTTAATATCTTATAAACAAGGGTGGAGCACACGTATCTCATCAACTTTTTGAGTTTACCGTACTCATTATTCTCATGAGATAATTCCATGTAACTCTCTGTTTGATCGGAATTGTGCAAATTTACCTCTGCACTGAAGCGAACGTGGATTTATTCAGTAATGTGTCCTCGTTGGCGAAGCTTAATCATTTTAATGCCTGTTGTACGCATCATGTTTACGGCTGAAACTCACTTCTAATTCCTATTTAAGCAAAATTTACTCTGATACAAACGATCAAGAATAATTCATGTTTAATTAACATAAGGTGAGTTTATATTGTATATTGTGCACTTAATATTTACCCAAGTTTTTGGTTCAGTAATGAAAATGATCAAAGTAATACAGTAAAAGCTTTCATCGCATTATTTTACGTACATTTCAGCTGTCTATTACATATAATTTTCTATTTCATATTGAGAAACTTTGCATGCATTTTTTGCACGAAACAATCCACAATTAAGTTCCCGGACGAAACAGTAGTCACCTATTGGTTGTCGAGCTTCAGTTATTCACTACGTTCATTAATCGGTTCATAAAGCTGCGACATAAGTTTAAGATAAAAGCAGGTACTGAATATGCATCAGTCTTCATTCAGAGCTGGTAAGATATATATTTTTCTTAGTTGTTCGACAACGATGAGACGGAAGCAAAACGTCTTGGAATGACAAAAAAAGGCTATTACATTTGATGCTGCTAAGGTACACCCAGAAAAGAAGGAAGTAGTGGAATTCGCTGGTGTTTCATACTTCACTGTAATGCGGGTCTACCAACAATGGAAACAAATTCTGTACCTATTGAAATTCATCGCAAAATTAGGGTCGGAAGAAAGTTTTAACCGATAGGGACCGCCGACGTTTGTCTCGAATTGTAGAAAGGAATTGATTTGCATCAACGATGGAACTACTGCGAACGTCAATGATGCGAACGTCCCTTTTTTTGCTGTTTCTGAACGAACTCTTCGTAGTGAACTCCATGCGCTAGATGTACGGAACTGAGTATTTCGCAACAACCGCTGATAAGTCTTACCCACGAGACAACTCGTTTAAACTGGGCCCATGCACGAGTACATTGGACACTAGAGAAGTGAAGAATTGTGCAAAGGTCAAATGAATCACGATTGTCTCTGTAGCAATGATGTCCGCTATCGTCTTCAACGAAGTCTAATGAATCCTTCAATGAAGCCTGTGTGCAAAGGGCGGTACAAGCGGAAGGAGAGTCTATCGTGTACTATGACGTTTCAACTACACGAAGTAAGTCTTTTAGTTGAGGTACCCGTCAAACTGAACCAGCATGGCTAAATTGAGCTGCTATATAACCAAGATTAACCATCTGCAAAATATCTGAATGAAGAAATGAATGTTGCTTTGTCAACCTTTCAGGACTATAACTACCGGGTATATGTATTAACGTACAACTGCCATTAAATGGCACGACACTTACTCAGGATATGTCAGACCTGTTGATTGGCTTGCAAAGTCTTCAGACATCAATTCAATAGAGTATCTGTTGCACTACCTAGAACGACGAGTCGGCCGTCGAGGAGATCGTCCACTAATGTGGTTGTACTACGATATGAGTTAATGCAAAAGTGGTTTGTAATCGACCAGGTGTACATTAGGGCACTTGTAGACTCAATCCCGCTCAGAATTGCCGCCATTATTCGTGCTCGTGCAGGTCCTACACCATATTAGTATCAGGTGACTAGTTTTTGTACCAGGAGCTTATTTCAAGATTCTGCTTTCTTGATTGTATTACCTGTAGTTACTCTCATGGCTATATGCATCAATATTATAAGTTTGGTATAATATATAAGATTTTTTTATAATTCCTTATTAATTTTTTCCAGGAAATTTTACGCCTTTTTGGTTCTTCTATTGCTAACTTTCAAAGTTACAATACACCATGAAGCTCGTTTAAACCCAGTTAACGGCATTTAAATTTCTTCATGGCGAATATCACTCCAATTTTTGAATGATGAAAATCACATATTATCAACGAGGAGATTCCATTTTTAAAAATGATTATGTGGGTATGGCCGAAAAAAGATTGAGAGCCGTAAGCATACTTTAGTCGCTCTAGGACAACCACTGAACATTTAGCCCAACAAAAAGAACCTTTATTAATTTCAACACGTTTTACCGTTGGGTTTTCAATGCTTTGCAACTACTGGCGTGGTGAGGGATGTGATGAATGCGTGACTTAAACTTCCTTTTCTGCGGGAAGTACTCCCTGTTTGCGTGAAATGCCTTGCCTTAGCCGGGATTCGAACCCTGAACGTCCAGGTTGCGAGGCCATCACGCTAACCAGCACGCCATGGGGCCCACCCAAAAGATTGAAGTCCGATATTAATTATCCTTCTTGGTTTTCGCAGGAAATTAGGTTCCTCATCATTGCCAGGCATCAGGCGTACAGATAACTCGAAATGTACCAAACTAACACCCACCGTCAAGCTTACATTAGCACTTTCATTGCCGTAAAACAAAGGCTTAGATCAAAAAAGCGGAAATGAAACGGACAAAGGAAATTAAACGAATGATTCAATAATGCTGACGATGTGAATTACTGAACATTATCCTCGTCCGATAAAGTTACCGCTGTTTTATGTTGAACCCAACGAACCTGTGCTTGAGCATTTGTTGGCATAAAGTGATATATTTTATCTTCGATTTTGTTGCATGTGATATGATGAGTTGAGCGACGTATGGTGTCGAGTATAGAACAAACAGTGTACATACTTGAGAACAGACTATTTTGGCTGCAGGATAATTCTGTATTAAAGCTAGAATGTTAGCATTGTAGGACAAGGAAATAAGAGCTCTGAAGATAAATCTGAAGCTTGGATTGCGTGTACATTACATCAATTATAGAAAAAATGGAAAAGTTTTTTCTTTCAACAAAATATCAAAATTTGTTTGAAACACATGAGCTGTATCATAAAACTTTATATCGAATTTTTACACCGTCTGCCGAAGAAGATAAAATTTAGTTAGATAATACTGATCTGAAGAAAGTGATTTATACTGTGAGACTGTGTGATTTCTGGACAGAAACTTATGTCTTGATTTGAGCAGCAGTAAGCTGAAAAAACATGTAGAACAAATAAATATAAATTTCCTCATTTCACTGTATTTCACTTACTTTGTGTTCCGTAAACTACACCATCGGTAGATTTTATGTCCTATTTTTGGAGAAGCTCCAATGTGTTGTATTCATAGGTATGTAGATGTTACAAAACTTAACTGCTCAGCGACGCTTGCAACGGGGTGAGTCAACCTCACGGAGCGAAAAATCAATTGCAGGCCGCATTGAAGTTGGTGTGTTCAGTGTAGAGATGTAATATTATTACTAGCCTGTCGGACGTGTTGTTTTGAACCATAGGGACCTACGTTCCATACAAGGTAAAGGAGTGGCAGTAATAGCAACAGATATTACAGGCATTTTTCTTCTTCATATGCGAATAATTCACTGATCTGTGTATATTTCCCCTTTAATTCTGCGTTTTAGATTTCCTCCTATTATCTTCATCAACTATATTGACTTCGTCTTCATCAGCAAAATGAACAAGTTCGCTGAACAACACGAAAATCGGCCACAGAGCTTCCACTGAGAGAGACGAGATCTATGTATTTATCACCTTTAATTCTGCGTTCTTATTCACTTTTGCGTGTCATATTTTTATTCATCTATGAGTATGTTGTCTTTTTTCATAAATTTAATCAAACAAACATAAATACTGTGCATGTGACACATGTGCGCTATCATACGTGCTTATTAGCTTATGATCATTGCATCAATTGTGCGAGAAATATTTTTGCTTTGTTTCATTATATTCAGCTTGGAATTAACCAAAAATATTGGATGGATTTTTTTCTTGGGGTTTTAATTATGGGTATATTCTTGTATTATATATTTGTCAATGTGAAAGTAGTTTTTGTAGGAAGACTAATTTTTTTGCATCATACGAGAGTTCAATTTTAGAATGTGTATCAGGGGACATAATGTTTGCGTCAATATTGTGTTCTGAGTCTCAGTCTGTGCGACAAATAGTGCATAGATGGTGTGGTACGGTGAGATGTAAATTCCAGGTATTAATCTCGCTATCTGAGGCCATAGAACTTGGGATAAAACCCAAGAATAAACCATTCGGCTTGTTCCTTTTACTATTTTCTATTGTTTTTATTGTATTCAACTCTTACGTTGAGAAAGAATCAACTATGATGCGTTGTAATTAAAACCAACTTAGCGGGTTTGGAAGGCCTCTGTCAAGCTCAAATGAAATGGAACGCAATATTTTTTCGGGGAGTGAATGAATTTATGGAAATAAAAAGTATACTTTAAAGAAGAATGTATTCGTTTTTCACCCACGGAGAGGGTAGCTCTAAAGAAATTTGAACTCGGAACAAAATACTGGCATTTGGGCTGACTGCGCGTGGTAAGCTTTTCTTTTATAAAGCCCAAATAACATGGCTGCAACTCTTCATGAAAAGTATAAGAATCGCGTCAAATTTTGCTATGTCTTCCCTTTTTAATGAGGGGAATCTTCTAGAAATATCATTGGCGCAACGGTGCTCCATTTTCTACTAATTTGTCATATTTTACGTCTCGTGGCATACAGATGATGACACTTCAGCTCTGTAGCGATTTCGTAAAAGCCTCTACGATAATAATTACCCTTTAATTGCGTTCAACAATTAAGCGGATTTGTCAGCGTAATGTTTCGAAAAACGTAATTCCACTTCTATTTTACTTACCTACAAGTGCCTTTGGTGTGTGAAACCCAGTGGAAATAAAGTACTGAGGCTATCGTCACTTGGAGAAAATGAATTCAGACAAAATGAAAAACTTCAAATATCACTTAAAAATCCTGTTCTGCGTAATAATGATTTGTATAAACTATTTTGGAAGAACAGTTGATGCAGTTTTACCTCATTATCTTCGTTTTCTATACTATTGAAAAAAATTTTCCATTTATTTCCTTACTTCATGTGTACGGGAATTCAAGATATTCAAAATTAGTTTACATACATCGTGCCTTTCTACGAATGGTTTATAGAGTGCTGAATACAGAGCGCCAAATAAGATCTGGAACAATTTTAGCTGTGACATTGTGTCCATTTTGGATAAATTTTCTTGCACAAGGGTTGCGACGTTGGTTTGAGTCCCATAAATTCTCGCTTTCATTGGACAACGCTACCGTATTGAATGTTAGTCTGCGGAGACGGATCCATTATGCGCCCTCCTGATAACATATTGTAACGCGGTGCAAGCTGTGTGGGGAACTATTATGTCTCTGTCGCCGTCCCTGCCGTTGTCTCGCAGTGAGTGCAGCGAGGACGGTGTTCCAATAGCGATTGGAGAGAAAATGGACTCGAGAAGAAAGGCAGCTTAATATGTTATTGCCCATGAATGAATGCTCGTGTGAAAGATGTGCTAAACTATTAAAAGAGCACTGAGTTATTTGAAAAAATTCCTGTTCCTGATTAAACGAGGAAAACTAAGCTGAAAATTCACTATATTATTGCAGGTAGTAAACGAGCGTACTAGCATAGAGAATTGCACTGAAATTGCCAAAAATCAATTTTCAAAAACGTCACTGTAATAAATTCAAACAATTGAATGGGATTCAAATATTTGGTTGCCCGAATGATCAGGAAAAGGAATAAACTGGACTTCGGGAGACTTACAAATCTTCAGTGAGTTATCGAATGCGTTAGTTGAGATGTTTGGAGTTTCGTCACTTATTGTCATCTAAATATCTCTGTCACATTTGGAGAATTCCTAATGAAAGGTTATATTTATTTTTCAAAATGGGAAAACGTCCTTGAAACAGTTTATTTACCCTAGGCGTTACCACCGTACGCTTCGCCAAGGTTATTGCAAATGTTTGCTGCATTTTAGCCTATAAAACCAAACATTACCGCTCGAAAATGAAAGTTTTTGCTGTTCATTATGATTAACAATAAAACGCATCTGACATGAAACATCCATGAAATTTTACCATGAACAAAGAAGATACACGATATGTGTTAGAAAAATTATGAGTCTGGTGACACTGATTACTATCTCATAGCACTTCTGCCTATCCTTTGCCAAGGCATTTAGTTCAAACTGTGCCTTTGAATCAATACGTGATTGAACATCGTGAAGTTGTTACAGCGTCTCAAGTGAAGATGTGTTAATGAATTGTTTTCGAAAGTGGATCAACTAAAGTGTGAGCCACGGTTTGTCATAAAATTTACGTAAAGTTGGTCGAAACGACTACTATGGTTTATCAAAAGTTACAAAGGGCTTACGGAGAACAGTCTCTAGCCTGGGTATGAATGTACAGACTGCACGAGTCTTTTTCAGAAGGCCAAAGACAAGTGAAAGATGAACCTCGAACCGTAAGACCCGCAACTTCACACGCGGAAGACATACACGAAAAAATGAAGTCACTCTTGCAATTTCAGATCGTCTGAAGATCTGAGATCAGTGAGATCAGACCATCGACTGACAACGAGAATGATAAGAAGTATGTGAAGTTGGAACGAGTTTAGAGATAATTGAATTTAAACACATTACATGTACGTGAAAGAACTTTATGCCAAAATGGTTTCAAAGAACCTCGAACTCATCAGATGGCCAAGAGAAGAAATGTGTGTCTTGATCTTCCGGACAGCTTTAAGAGGGAGCCGGAATTCTTCCGTAGCGTTATCGCAGATTGCGAGTCGCGGATTTTTTCATGTTCCTTAGACAAAACACTAAACTTGAGAGTGGCGCACTGCAAGCTCTCCAAAGAAAGGGAGACTCAGCAACAGCAAAATCATATCTATGAGAATTTTTTATCATTTTTACTCTTGATAAAGAATTCGTATGTACCAGGCAAGCTGTCGAACAAACTTTCAATCGGGAAGAAAGACTCAGGAATAGGAATGTCACGCGTACGACTAGGAATCACACAGCCTCGAATGCTGCACCACGACAAAAGCATCGAGCGACATTTTCGACATCGAATTTTTGGCCGGAAAAAACATGCCTCCGGTTCTTAACCCGCTTCTTCAAATCTCAGGCTGCCAGCGTCTTTTTTCAATTTCCCTGGTTAAAAAAAAATACTTGAAGGGGTATCATTTGGGTTTTTTGAAATATGTTCAGAACTGCGTAACCCACGAGCCGAAAATTATTTGAACAGCAGAAGTCTTCCGCCTATGACACGTAGACTAAAAACAACGTCTCCTATGCTGTGTTGCTTCATATGGCAGTTATTTTCGATGGTATAACCTTGATATGTAACGAGAAATAATTTCACGATAGCAATGAAGTCAGTTTGAATACTTTACTAACATACGTATTATATATAATTACAAGAAGAGACGCCCCGCCAAAAATGGCAGAACAAATGAAATTAATTCCTTAAAAGATACCCTTTGATTGAATCTGACATGAAATACTGTCTTTATAGTATCACTGATACGGACTGCCTCCCCTGACAGTATCGCTGATTAGTTAGAAATACGGACCCGGGAAGCTTTCCCATCTAAATCCTTAAGAGCACGACAGAAAGACGGACGGACCAAACAAGCAAGTACCGCTGGGCTAATATTATGTAGTGGATTTGTAGATATAAATGATGCTCGAAGTTTATTTGCAATTTAATTTAACATAACATCGGTCTTTTAGATAACGTGCTAAATATTTGCTTAGATATGAGTCATGAGTTCCCGGACAATTTCATAGTTGTAGTGGGGGAAATTCGTTCAAATGCAGAAACCAAACCGTTCACGGGAAGCTACTAGGCAGGTAAGCAATTACGTAAATTAACTTTACGTTGGAGATATTGGAGAAATTTGTTTTCATAGAAGTTACAAGCGAAATAAGAAGAATTAGGCTCAAAAAATACTTATATTATTTGTTGGTAAAGTCGCGAAAACAGACTTCTGTCACTTTATGCTGAGAGAAATAGTGCAACTGTTGAAACAAATGAGTGTACAGGTGTGCCCTCATAGAGCACTAGGTAGATTCCGGCAAACAACCATTCTGTCTTCTTTTTGCTTATTAAAACAGCCTCTATTTGCTTCGTATAACTAGCATCTGCTACGTTATTTTATTCTCTGTTTAGTTGATGACGCTTCATGCGTGCGACGACTGCAGAGCGGTTACTAAGGCCTATGATTCTGTGCAGAGAACGACTGGAACTGAATTGGGGACGTGGCAGGTATCCGCCCAAAAGGGAGGGAGCGACGTGCACCACCGCGTCAGGGCTGAGGGCTTGTACAGTAATACTGACCGCTATTGACGATGTTCCGACTAGAGGAGCCGCGATGGACAAAGGTGTGATTGTAAACTCCTGTACATGTTGATGCGATGCGGTGCAAGCAAAGAACTATAATCTATTAAGACGGCTGGAGGTGAGCTGAATAACTTTCAATGTCAAACAATAGTTTAATTGAATTAGGGAATTTCATCACCTTTATTGAGAGTTACTCGCAAATGACTGCGAGCGCAAACTTCCCAACGATTCGGTGTCATTGAAACTTGACGTAAATGACATTTGGGAGCTATTTGGAAAAATCGGATGAGTTATATTTTGATGCTGATTTTGCCTAAAATTAGCATGATGTTTCCTTGAAGGTACTCGTTTTTATACCACACCAAGTTTTTTCTCCACCGGTTAACCTATGAATGATAAAAATATAATTATTTTTTTTGCTGTCGGTAATAAGACTTACCAGCTGATTGCGATAGCAACAACCTATAGCTGGCTATTTCCTTATTCAGTCAAACGTGAAGCGGTGCGGTGTAGAAAGGTGTGTGCCGCCTCACCAAGGTGGTCTAAACTATAAAGCGAAACACGACAGTTTTGATCATTGCTCCGAGAAAATAACGTACTTATTCATTAAATTCATGCCTAATGAAGATAGTGAAGTAAAAAACAACTCATAATTGCTGTTTTTATTTACGTTAAAATTTTGGAATGTCATGGCAAACATGCGCATTGTAATGAAATGACAGCTGCATGCAGTGTATTGTGCATGCCGCATTCGAAGGTCTGACTTATAAATATTTCAATTTAAGCATCAAGGGAAGGAGGTGTGCACTCTGAGAAGGGGGAAAAGAATGAGTCTAGGACAGTAGTCTTTTGAAGGTTAATGTTTTGATTTTTGCATAGTTTACCTGTGAAAAAAAGAGCAAGGAAGGCTACTTTTACATTTATCATTGCTTATTACGATAATGATAACAACGGTGAAGGAGGTGTTAAATATTAAAACTAAACGTTTCGTCCATAAAGGCCATTATCAACACCTGAAATGGAAATACAGAGGTACATAGACATTGGAAGAGAACATTTAGTGTGCAGTCACTAATAGGCTAAACCAACTGCAGAGGAAATGAGGACTGAGTATCGTTTAAAACACGTTCATCTCGTAAATAAACAAGGAATTCCAATTGCAGAGCTCTATTGAACCAGATATCAAGTCAATTACTGTGAAATCATAAAAACTCACCGGAAGATCACACTTTTCTATTAAGTGCGAACAACAGAATGAGTGAGAGTTGCAAGGCAGGTTATACGGAAACATGTGCCACCACACTTCGCTGCACGAATCCCCAGGGCTACACTATATAGTAGAGCCGACGTACCAGTATTGAGATGCACGATGTGCGCAACGATGTTTGTAAATAATAGACGAGAGCAGGCTTTTTGGAAGAGTGTCACTGCAAGTAAATATTGACCCATTGTTGTGTCTATTAACGAGAACAATTTTAAAGTTTACATGTGTCAAGTATTTCGACAATAACAAGACCAGATATTTTCAAGTTTTCCAAACTGAGGACCAAAAAATGGCAAGGCGAAATAGAAATCTTTCTGAGGGACTGTAGTCAAGGAAAAATTAGGAAAATACCTAAAATGTAGAAAATTTTCTTTCAAGTTTTCAGCGAGTCGTAATGGAAATATATTAGCATTAGAAAAACATTATGATTGCAAGTTCGTCATGTTTCGCAGTGAAATTAGAACAAACAGCGTTAGCACGTGGCAACAAAGTCTTGATGCTATTGATCTTAAAAACTAAAATAACTCATTCCAAGACTAGGAAATGTTGGTTTTCGATAAATGGAGCTCTTGAATTTATTTTCCTGTCAAGAAACTTTTGAATCTAAAAAATATAAAGCTCCATTTTCCTCCAGTTTCACCGTATATTTTATTTTAGGATGTTGCAAGTTGAAATAATTAAGGAATGATGTACAATGGGACTTGTCACGAGACAATAAAAATGCATCATCAATATACCGTCAGTAAAACACAGGTTTAAATTCGAAAGAGCATTTGTAAAGCCAGCTTTTCTCGTGGGGAAACGTAAAAATGTTCGCAAATGTAAGCCCAAGAGGTAAGTAGTTCTATACCAAGTGCGTCCAACTGTTGATAAAATTTATTGGCAAATGTGAAAAACGAATTTAATGCGAAGTATTGCAATGTCTTGAGAAATAACCTGTTTTATCCCATAAGTGAAAATACATTCCCAAACAAATATTTAAGACAGATTTCTATTGTTTCACTAAGAGGTTTATTGGACGCCATAAAAAAACATTTGAGTCATTTATAGAAGTTACACTTTCTCTAAAAGCTTCTAAGTTTTCAACACTATAACTATTACAGGAGAAAGAAGTCAAAATTGAAAAAAATTTCAACTGCTAATGAATTTCCATTACGAGTCACTGAAAACGTAATATAAATATTTCTAAATTAAAAATATCTTCTTAAATTTTCTGTGACTACAGAAGCGAGATTTCTATTTTGCCTTACTGTTATTTAGTCCTCAGTGAGGAAAACTTAAAAAAAAACTGGTCTCGTTGTAGTCGAAATACTTTACTCACCTTAACTTTAAAATTGTTCTGGTTAATAAATACAATATCGGGTCAATATTTACTGGTGGAGAGAAACTTTCAAATAGTATGCTCTCGTCTATTATTTACAAACACCGTTGGGCTCATTGTGCTTCTGAGTACGTAGGCTCTACCAGCGGATCCCTGGATATTCGAGCAGCGGCGCCTGCTGGATGAAGTTTCCGTACTAATCTACCTCTCGCAATTCCCACTCATTCCGCTACTTGCACTCCTGCAGAAATGTGTGATCTTCCGAAGAGCTTGGACGATTTTCCAGTAATTACCTCAACGTCAGGTTCTATGGAGCTCCGCATGTAGAATCCTTTTTCATTTTACAAGATAAGCCTTTTATAAGCGATACTCAGTCCGTATTTCCTTTGCAGTTGTCTTGACCTCACAATGACTGTAAACTAAATGTTGTATTCCAATGTTTGCAGACTTTTTAATTTCCATTTCAGGTGTTGATAATGACTATATGGCCGAAACGTTTGCTGTTAATGTTTAGCATCTAGCTCCGTCCCCGTTTTTATGATTTCTTATTAAACAATGATAAATTCGAATGCAATTTTCCTTGCTCTTTTCTTCATAGTAATCTTCAGGTTTTTACAGAATCATAAAGCTCACGGTCAGTGAAATCAACCCGACGTCCGTCAAAGCTTCCTCCACCACGCGTCGCAGGATGCTTCAAGGAGGTTCATGTACAGGAAAGAGATTTGGAAGTCTTTAAATCTCCTCAGAGTCGAAGGCAAGACCCAGAAGAGTTCGAAAGATTTTCAATAAGGCAGAAAACTTCGTACATAGGAAGGGGATGAATTTTCACAAGGAGAAACAAGAGGAGTAGGTGTGAGAAAAAGTGAAGTGGGAAAAAGCGAAGATAGGCCAAAAGTCATTTTTTCCAAGTGAAAAAGTTTAATTTGGCTAGACCTGACAGTTTCCAGTTCTACTGACATGATTTAAGAAAGGAGGAGCAAGTCTTCACCAAGCACCCTTTTGGAGGAGGATGTCTGATGATCTGGGGAGCATTTCCCATTGTAGCGAGTATAAGGCGAGTTTGGTTAATATAAAAGTAAGACTCATTGAATTATACAGAGGTTTTAGAAAGAAGTCTTCTTGCATTCTTGTACAACCATCACCGGAATAATACGGCATTCCAGCAAGATAGTGCTGCAAGTTACACTGCAAAACACACACTTGAGTGGCCCCAAGACCAAAATATCGACATTTTAAGTGGGGCTCACGAAATCAACAGATCCCAAGTCCATCAAAAATCAATCTGTGGAGCATCTTGGCTAGACAGATTTGCTCCGATGGTTGACGTTTCAAGACCAGTAGATGGGCATCGGTAATCAAAAAGTTAGAATCGTTCGTCTTTAATCCGCTCGTCAAAAATTACATTCGATGATAGTCAAAACGTAATTCGTTAGATATGTAACAAAAGTTACTGTAACCTGTTAACGTTAATTTTATTTAAGAAAATTTGGCATATTCATTCATAAAAACTTAGCTATAGAAAAATCAAATTGAACTTGTAAAGCATCAGAGCGAAGATTTAACAACTGCAAGGGACCGCGCAGTCAGCCTGCAGACATGATAGTATAATAATTGTTATATCTTCAATGCAATGCGCAATAATAATAAGTTGACACGATGCGCAGCCCTAGGAGAGCACAGATCATCGCCAAGTCTTCAATATCTCCTCTTATTGTATTGAA
>VOMN01082461.1:0-15556 GCA_014899125.1 Orchestia grillus | reverse complement strand
CACTGAAGCAGGACACTGAAGCGGGGCACTGAAGCGGGACACTGAAGCAGGACACTGAAGCGGGACACTGAAGCGGGACACTGAAGCGGGGCACTGGAGCGGGACACTGAAGCGGGGCACTGGAGCGGGACACTGGAGTGGGACACTGAAGCTGGACACTGAAGCGGGGCACTGGAGCGGGACACTGGAGCGGGACACTGAGGCTGTCCTGGAGTGAGGGCACGACGAAGCTGGCAGAGTCGAGAGCGACTTGCCTCCTGCGGTGGCCCACAATCATGACAGGGACACAACATCACCTCGGTCCTTCCCACTCAGCGCCATCACGAGTCGTCAGTAGGGGACCGGTGCTGGTCATGGTCGTTTTCTGTACGATCTCTACAAAATTCAAGACGCTGACGCAACATGTAAGTTTACATGTTCGAGTGATATTTAAAGAGTCACTGCGTGAGGTTGATTGTGCGAATTTGTAGGAGGAATGTGTTTTTTCAAAGTGCGTCTTTGAAATAATGAGGAAATACGACAGATAATTAAGTGGGTATGATTTAACAGTCAATTTTTACATTTCCTGTCTTCATGTTAACTTTATATGCAACTTCTGGCGTTTTGCGGTTAGAACTAGATTTTCGAAAGATGGGTTTTACATGTGGTTTGGCTGTGAATTAGAATAGAATAGATTGGGGCAACAGAAACAAGCCGGGCGGCCATCTTTTGGGTTTTTGCCCGAGTCTTGTGCCGTCTGACCCCAGTGACACACAGGCAAACGACTAGACGTGAAATAGCTGGGCAGGACAGGTCAAAGATGAGGTGCAATAACCGCCTGTATTCTACCACCACCGCTAACCACTCTACATCTGAAGAGAAAACAGAAGGCATTCAGAAATAAAGCAATCACACTCACAGTCGAGTTTTACGCACAGACATCAGAACGTTTTTTTTAACGCAAGGAAGCTTTGTGTTACTAGTAGTAGTAGATATTCGTTTCTCAAAGAAGTATTTCAAAATGCCAGGGGATTCCCTAACCAGCATCAGTCTAGACGATTTTTGACGAGTTCACGGTACCAGCAGAGACTATGTTTCAACGTAGTGTGTTCCAAATTCTAACAATTTTAATTGAAAAGAAATTCAGAACCTGGGATGTTCTGAAAGACTTTTTAATACGTTTATGGCTGTCAATACTGGTGTGAACGTTATTGCCCCTTTCGAAGGGGTCTTTTGGGTTAACGTCGTTGAAGTGAGTAAGATATGTGTAAGTCTCGATTAGTTCACGCGTGAGAAGTTTCAGCCGTTGTAGACGCTGTTCATAGCGGAGATTTCGATGTTCGAGGATCATTTCTGCGGCTCTGCGCTAAATTTGCTTCGTTTTATTGTTACCTCATCGTAAAATAAGAGACCAGATTTGTACTGCATATTCCAGATGGTCGGACTACAGTGCTTCATAGAAAAGCAGTATTATGTCTTCGGACTCATAGCCAAAGTTTCTTGCAATGAAACAGAAAATATTGCTCGCGTTGTTAACACTCTTTTTTACGTGTTTGTCAGGTTTGAGGTGGTTAACTATGTATAGTGATGCGAAGATTTCTTTGTTGTTTTGCCTCTTCATTAGGTTTGTCGCTGATTGAGTAATGGAAATTTCAGTAGTTGATTTCAACGTACATCACTGGACCTTTGTCAATGTTGAAGCTCATTTGCCACGCTTCGACCCATTCGAGTAACGATCTGTTTGTAGGGTTATTTTATCACGTTCAAAGAATGCCTTGTGGAAGAGTTCCTTATCGTCTGCGAACTTGTTGATTTTACTGATGATTCTAATGTCAATATCATTCACATAGGTTACGAAGAGCAGTAG
This sequence comes from Orchestia grillus, assembly GCA_014899125.1. NCBI lineage: Eukaryota > Metazoa > Arthropoda > Malacostraca > Amphipoda > Talitridae > Orchestia > Orchestia grillus. The sequence goes on along the minus strand of VOMN01082461.1, from coordinate 13,710 downwards.
GCATAGGACGCTTCCTTGAGGGACTCCTGGCTTTACTTCTGCCCAGTCACTGTGCTGCTCATGAACTGTAATCATGAATTGTAATTGTAATTACTCGTTAAGTGAAACCAGTGAACCAGTTTCGTATCCGTTAATAGTCGTTTTGAATGTCCTGGCCTGCCTTCAACTTCGCCCATTAGCCTCTCGTTGCGAACTTTTTCGAAGGCTTCTTAACAGTCGCGGTACATTGGGCTTGCGGCAATGTGTTGTACATGCGCTTGACTTCTCCAAAGACATCAAGAAAATTCAAGTGATAATTGCGTTTTTCTCTGAGCTCATTCTGGGTGTCGGTTATCAGGTTATGAGCTTATAGATATCTTGTGATCGGGCTTTCATTTTTCTTTCTATTGTTGTACTCATGACTGACGTTAGACTGATTGGACGATAGTTATTGGGAGCTTGTTTGTTCCCTTTCTTGAAGACGGGAGTGGCATCCGCACCTCCAATTCTGCAGAACTATTCCAGTTGCGAGCGAGCGATTGAAGATGGCTGCAAGGCGTATGCTGAACACTTCAGCGGTTGCTTCGAATATTCGAGGTGCTAAGCCGTCTGGCCCGGTCGATTTGTAAAGATCCAGTAGATTGAAATATTTTTCTGCCTCCTTCACCCCAAATTTGTTGTTTATCAGGGTTTCTTCATATTTAATGCTCGAGGTTGAGATATTTCATTTAAATTTTCTTGTGTGAATACTGATGTGAAGTAAGCATTTAGGATTTTGTCTTTACTTATGTTGCCCTTTTGGGGCGAACTGTACAGGCTGATTAACGGTGCAATAATGTCTCTTTTAACTCGTCTATTGTTGACGTACTTGTTCAAGATTTTTGAAGTAGATTTTTCTAGCGCTGCAATAGCGACGTCCTCATTTATTTTGTATTTCTCATCATTTTATGATCATTAGGCCTAATTATGCGACATCAAACTGTACGGCTCGAAAGAGGTCGAATATTTCCTTTTTGAGCCGAAATATCATACCTGTGCCGTTGTGATAGTAAAAAAATATCTTTCAAGGGTGCTTAGCATTGTGTTTAGCATTATATTCAGCATTGTGTTCAGCATTGTTCAAAGACAAAAATGCGTGGATTTCGTGATATTCATTTTATTCACTTGATCGTAAATTATTTAGGTCTTAGGGTAAATTATTATCACTAAAATGCCCATAAAAATCAGTAATAGCTCTGTAAGATCTTCTGAACAATTTTAAGCAAAAGACGTCATTATAAATTCTTCTAGAAGATCATCTGGCAGGAAATCAGAGAGGCGACTGAATTTATGCAACAGTACAATCGGATTCAAGCGAATTCTCTTCATTTCAATCACTGTTCAGGACCGATAGAAAGACATACAAAATTCGGCAACTGCTACTCAAACGCTGGTGCCCTTGCACCTATTTATGAATTTATAATTCAATTCCATACTTGGTAAACTTTTATAAGGACTAGAGGTCAATTGTCTCAGAACATCCCCAATGATACTGTCCGTTATCGACGAGTAAAAATCGCAGAATTAAACCGCCTTGTTTTTCAACTCAATAATGATAGAAGATGAATTCCAAGCTCATGTTACATTCTAATCGGTCTCGATCCTTCTCCTTAAAGTTGAGCTTGGAGTCCTTAAGCTTATCTATTCTTCACACAAAATAAAGATTGTCTCTATTAAGTATCACAATTTAGCTATGCTTCCGTATTTCTTTATTTGGAGGCAAAAAAAAATTTATTGAAAAGCGTCTTCCAGAGACATGGAGGGATCATATTCAAGGATTTGGACGGTAACTGAGATGTTCCTTCACATCAAAACCAAAATATTTAATTATTCCTTCATTTAAATGGGCCTATTGTACTTTCCCATGATGAAAACAACTTTTTTTGCCAAGAAATTCAATCGTTTGAAGCAAATATCTTTCAACCTAAAAGCCTTCTATGCATTCCAGTTTCTGACGCGCCTTTCGACTTCAGAAATACTATCGCTGCCCTAGAGGGCACTTGAGAGTAGGCTCGTGATTACAACACAAGTGCAAGTACAGAACTGGCGGAGTCTGAGTCAAGTCTTGATCATAAAACCACGGTTCATTGACTAACTGTAAGCCAAAAATGGTGTTCAACAATGTGTAGATCCAGCAGTTGTAAATAGAATGATCCATTCGTTGTATTTCTCCACCTCAATAAAAAAATTCAAGAGGAGTACGCGGGCTGCTCACTCTTTTGGGTCGGAGCCTGTTCGATGCCAAACTGTTGAGTTACTTTGCTATTTGCTAAGCCGATGTATTTGGGAAGGGGGCTTACAGCAGTCTGTTTTTGTCTACATAGGGACATAGACGTTCAAGGCAGCCATGAATGGTGTTCTGAGGAGCGTTTCAAGCAAGCGTTAGGGCGTCTTGAGGCTGCTCTGTGTTTCGGTGGGTCCATTTGGCTCATACGCTGGGGTGTGGTGTTTTGAATGACAAAAATTGTTATATTAATGAAAATAATAGCCAGGTACAAGCCGGTAATAGGTATCCAAAGTGTACCGGAGATTTCAATGACGGGACTAAAAGGAATCTTCATTAATTCCGGTTATACGGAACTGATTTTTAAAACTAAGAATGCCTGAAATTCTGAGACGTGCCAGTTTTATAGGATAACATTGTATCTTTGGCGGATACCTAAAGGGAAGAGTTTATGTGATAAGCCAACAGATCTACACCAACTCAAGGCATCCATCGAGGCAGAAATTCGGGGAATTGCATCAGAACTCACTGGTGCTGTAATAAACAGCCTCTGCATTTGAAGATTATCGTCTTCAAAAAGTAATTATAATAAGACTTGCAAGTCTCAGGATTCTGTTGCTTTTTAGATTTTTACAATCAGTCGATTATTTCAGATGTGATTATGCATTCTTTTCCATCCCGTCATTTCCAATCACTTTCTATAATGGCGAGAGTGAGTATCATTTTTTGGCTCACACTCGTGCTACGTAAACGTAGTGTTTGTCATGCCTGTTGTTTTACACAGAATAATTCGATTCAATACCCCTAATTCACGATGTCAATGAAGTTTTATTTTCAAAGTCAATAAGCCTTACGATAACTCTAGAGCTATGGGTTACGAAATAGGCACAGTTAGCAACGAAGTTATTCGTAGACCCTTCAGTATTTTCACTAATTTTTCAAGACCTAGAGCCACTGCAGTCCTGAGATTTTTATATGTTTATAACCCCACGAAAAGTATAGAACTCAATTTTTCGGAGAATTGGTTATAAGGAATAAGTATAAGAATCAAATTTTGCAATGATTTGAAGAAAAAATTATTCATACGGTGGGAAAATGCTAACAATATTACAATATTTATTGTAATATTGTTAGCATTTTCTCACCGTATGAATAATTTTTTTTTTCATTCATTTGCAAAATTTGCAAACAATATCAACGGCAATGGCTTTCCATTTTTATGATTTCCATCAGCATGTTTTTGATGAAATTCGAGCGAGTTTTTACAAGGATGTTTTTTCATTCTTCAATGGTTAAGCGTCCTAATTCCTGAGTGTCTTCGTAGCCCGACGACTTGTCCTAAACCAGCAATTCGTGCTAAATTTCAAATTCGAGCGCTGTGAATTTGATTGAATTCAAGTCAATACTCGTCGCGGGCCATAGCTTCTGCTGCTACTTCTGCTGTAACTGTTATTTTCTTATTTCTTAAGCCATGTAATCACGGATTTAGAAGTTTGTTTGGAGACAATATTTGGAAAGTAAATCGCCGGCTTAGACCTAGACTTTGAGTTGATAACTTTGGTTCTCTGTCAAAATCTTGATAAAACCATGAAACTTCATTATTCTCTTAATCGGAATAAATTCCTTGTGCCAGGTGCAGAACGAGCTCCCTAAAACACCATAAATCCTTTTTTCTTTAGTTTGTAGAATCTACGTTCTACTTGTTGCTCCACTTTTGGGACTGTGTTCTTTGGGAGGAAAGCCTCACCTTCTTTGCACCGAATTTCATTGGCTGTAATATATCAGAGAAGCCCACTTTTCGTTTCAATACCCCACAGCACTCGTTTACAGAAGTAAGCTTCTTTGTGCAAGTGAATTTTAGCAAAGTTTTATCGCGCATCTACGTGCCATGATGTACGAAGAGGCATTCTTCGTGGTCACACAGTCCCTTTTGGCTCGTATAACATTTCTGCGCGAGTGCTCAAGCTGGAAACCTGCGTATCCAACATTTAGCGCGTCATTCAGCACAGCACGACACTGTCTTCACAGAGTTCTCGGTTACAGTTCCTGCTTCCTTGCGAGTCCAGGTACAGTCTCCGTTGTACCAAACTGACTAAAGTTTTTCATGGTAGATTGTGCTATAGACCACGGGATAACGAAGCGTTAGATATACATATTTTCATGACTTTTTCATGATAAGTGAAGGTCTTTCCAAACGTGTTAATGAGGGCGTGAGACTTTTTGAAACAGGCTATGGTATATGAAATTTTTAGAATATTGTCACGGAAGAATAGTACGAAACGATTCCTGCAACGTGCAAAATCGTATGTTTCTTTTTGATGTAGTACTTATCTTTGAATTCAAGGCAATTTCTCGAATATATGAATAATTTTGTTCCCACAGCTGTTGCAAAATATACTTCCCACAATTATTTCACATATACTATTATCTGAAGATTGAGTTTTATAGTCCTTTTCACGTACTTTTAAAAATATCAAAGCATTAAAAAACTGTACAAAGATTGGGTTTGGAAATATATTAAAGAAAAAATATTGAACATTGGCTGATGAAAGAAGAATTCTATCGCTAACGTTAGGCGCTCTTCTTTACAAAAGGAGTCTTCCTCGTGAGGCACTTGAGGAGTCGCTCTACTGGTCGGGCATTGGTCAACGTTTGCATTGGGATGTTTAAGCCAATGGACACCACTTCTCGCAGCAACTATTTACCAGTATTCGTTTTTTTCAAAATTCTCTTCACGTTCGCGATTGTTTGACGGTTTTTTTCCTCAGAACAACAAACCTCGGTGCGTTGGCGGCCGCTCCCCGCTGCTCGCACTGCGTTCTTACGGACTTCAAATCGTGCAGGCACCCAAACTCCTTCGAAATTCACATCGCTCATATTCCTTCGCGATATTGTTTTGGGGTTGAAGAAAGCGTTCTTTCACTCTTGGCATTGGGATGTTACGGAAGAAATATTACCTGCTGCTCGTTGGCAGCACTGGCATCCCTTAACAATTTCATGTACATGTTCTTGAATATTTCGGAATCATTCTGGATCGAAGAATGTGCAATAGAATTCTATGAAAGTCGAACAAATCGAAGTTATTTACTTATACATTACGAAGATATTTTATGGTAATTTATTGTAAGCCTTTCGTTCGATTTTGAAAGCGTACCTTTAGTTTTTCAAGTTTCTTACATTTTTTTCGGGAGTGTTGTGCCGCTTATTTCATTCGAGGTTTTATTTCAGAAGGATATTCCTGCATACGATATATTTCCGAGAATAGACTATTTCTAGAGCATTACATATACTTATTTGACCTCCAGTAGGTTATCCTAGGCTAACTATTTCCTTGTAATATTTAATTTCGTTTTTTCGCTGGCAGCAATATGATCTCACTCAAATTTAATGCGATGATTTAAATGTCGCGTGAAAAGGCTTGTGTACTCCGCGTTCACTTTCAGCTTTCCAATAGTCGTGCGTTATGCAATTTTTTATCTTTTGATTTGGAAAACTAGCGATGGAATTGTCAATTTCAGATGCTATCGTATGCATACTGTAACTGGGCTCCCATACTCATTTCCTGAGGCCTGGCACGAACAGGTAAGTACATTCATTCGTCAACTTCCGGGGACGGCAATGTTACGTGCAGCCTCCAGACCTACTCCGTCTAGCTCAGCGAACATAGTACGTACGTTGGGTATACAGAGAGGAGCAAATGAATTTTGTACAACGTTTTCACTGTTTACAGTTCGATAAATTTCATATGACGTCTTCACTTCGTCAAGCTGAACTAATCTTACATGCTGATTTTACTCGATAGGCTGAACGAATTTCTTGGGCTGCTTTTTTTCCCGTGAGGAGCATCGCTCCATTAGGGATCTTTGCAGCCTAGCGTTTTGAGAGGCTGTCATACAAAAATTTCGTTTTATTTGGAAATGGAACGGGGAAAAGACTTGTGTTAAATCAAGAGACATTGTTGATGAGAAATTTTACTTGCGTAATGCGCACGTTTTTTCTGCTTGAATCAACAAAATAAATACTGACAATTTTACAAATCTAACGCAGGGTGCTCGAAAACTAATGATACAAACTGTGACAGAAAGTATAAAAGCCGTAAGATTGACTTTCCTAGAGTAAGTAAAAATCCAAATATTCTTCGTTTTCGAAATATTAAATCGGTCGCGAAAAATTTCTTACTTTCTACAGCGTATCGTGCATTGTTTCATCGTGCTTGGGAGTCGCATTTGGTAGGTAACAAACCTGCACTGACGTAGCGGGCCGGGAGGAGATTTTGAATACTTATTGTAATAGTTATTGTAGCTCTTGTAATCAAATAAGCTTCTATCACCTTGGGCTTTGGGGACTGCCCGCATCCCTCCGCATAGTTTTATGGACCTTACTCAACTTTGAGATGAAGTATCTAGAAAATAATGAGGGTTTGGATTTTTACTGATTCATGAAAAAAAAGTTGTTCTTTTTGGGTTTTTATCATATATCTTCTACCAAATTTTGTACTATGTCTTTGAACCCCCTAAACAACGACCAATATTTTCATTATAGAGCTCAAAGAGTTTTAGGGGATCTATGTTGACTGCGAATAATTGACTGCCTACCTTCTCTCGCGGTAAATCTGCGTTGAGCTGCCAAGTAACAAAGTTTTGTTAGTTCCACAATATATGAATGGAGAAAGGCATGCTGCCTTGCCCATCTGTCAAAATGACCACTGCCAGGTACTTCGGCCTTGAAATGTTATTAATTGTTATGTCGGCCAATCAAGATATGTCAGGCCTCTAGATTGGTCAGCTAAGTCTCCAGACATGAAACCAATAGAAAATTTGTGGTACCACATAGAATGAAAAATGCTGTTTCGAGAAGCTCGTCCACGTACTGCGGCCGCAATACTAGATCAGTTAAATGCAAGAGCGGTTTTAAATCTACGATTGTAGATTCATGTCGTGCAGTATTGTGGCGATTATTCGTGCTCGTAGAGGTCCTTCACCAAACTAGTACCTGGTGACTAATTTTTTGTCCACTAAGCTTATATTGATAGGCTGCCTCGGATGCCTTATGAATACAACATCATAGCAAAATATTCTCGACTGTTTGATGACAGGCTTGTAATAATTAAAGATAATGATGAGCTCATACGCATATGAATAGTAACTGAGGAGTTTATTTTGATATTATCTGTGCTAATGGAAAATCTCGAGAGCGAGATCCATTGAGGACCGGAATAACAAGCATCCTTAGGCTTCTGAATGAGCGCTTGAACAATCTATGCATCTATACTTGTTATCGTAGGAATAACAATGATGAATGTAGACGTTCTCATTGTTTTTAGGATAGAAAGGTTCAGATAAGGCTTCTGTCGAAGCTCAACTGCTATGGCATTAGAGGGCGTACTTTCAATTGGGTTAAACCGACGCTGACCGTTGTAATCGGTGATGTTCAATCAGAACTCCTTGATATAGTCATGGAGTTCCCCTAGGGTCTGATTCGGGACCTCTTTTGCTTTTGGTATTCATCAATGGTGTTGTTGAATCCATCACATTATTTTGTACTTTTTGCTGATGATAACGCTCTCTCTACAGCTCTTCCTAATGAAAACGATATTACAAGTGTTACAAATACATGAATGAGGAGTTACAAAAGGTTTCAATGTAGCTTAACTTCAATAAATAAGCATCAATATCGATAAAACTAAGTGCATGCTATTTTCATACAAATGAAATGGAAGTCTCCAGTGTATCAAAATCGGTGATGGCTAGATTGAAGAAACTAATTCATTAAAATTCCAGGGAATTATCATCGATAAAAATTTGACCTTTAAAGCGCTGATATCGATTGGAGCTACGTTTTCGAAATTTATTGGGATTTTCAACAAAATCAAGAACATATTGCCTGCAGAAGCATTAAAAATATTGTTCACACCATTAATTCATCCGTATATTCAATGTGGCATATAAGCATGATATAGAAGGAACAAAAATAAAATAAACCTACTTTTTATTCTATAAAAAGAGCCTTTAGGGCGTCGAGTAATTTGGAGTAAATTGCACATACAAATGAATCATATAAATGCCTTAAAACTCTTAAGCTTCCTGATCTCTACCAATATTCCCTCTGTTCATTCAGTTATACAACTTCGAGTAATGAAGCCGATAAACAGCTGAAGCATTTTACTCAATCTGGTTTTTCTACTCAATCTGGTCATCATAAATATTTGACTAAGAACCGGAATAAATTTATACTTCGATACCCTTCCAAAACCAGATCGCAATTTAGTTTTCACTACAATGGTATTAAAATTTGGAATTCATTGCCTTCTGCCGTTCGTGCAATAAGTACACTCCAAGAGTTCGAAGCGAATCTTGAATAATATATTTTGTCAAGATACTGAAGACGCTACTTGTTCTATTTTCTCTCATATCCTGTAAGACTGTTAAAAATTCCTCAAATTGTACATAAGGAACTTAATTCAAGGTATATTATAAAATGGATAGTCACCATTGACTAGACGTTATTGAATTCATAATTCTAAATCATATCTTCTCCCCTCAATAAATTTTGTACTTGATTAGTCTTGCGTAAGTTAAGGATAAGTGAATTAGGTAATTTACATGTATGTGAACGCTTAGCATATGCTCTTGTAGGATGCTTTAGAAGTCATACAACTTATACGGGTCCATAAGTAGCTTTATATAAAAATGTCCATTATATAATATAAGAAATCCATGTCTGTAATATCTTTAAATGATGTGACACTTGTGGTAACAAGATGTTTTAATTCATTCAATAATAAATAAATACTTTAAAATTTGTATTGACGAAATATAATTCAATTTAAGAAAATGTTAGTTCTAATAACTGTGATAATGTCCTATTAATTGAATAATTTAGGGTAATAGCGGGAATTTTTAATTTGAGTTCATTTTGTATGAGATTCATGATAGAAAGTTAGTCTCATGTAAAATTTTCCATTGCGAATAACGGTTTCCTCGCTCGGCGAGATCACAGCTCTGAGGTTTGCTGTAGACGATGCCACAAAGTTGCTCTACCTTAGAGAAGTAGGTTAAAAAAATAGGCTCTTATGGTTATATAGCTTTCGGAATGGAAAGCCAACTTCTTGAGAACTAGAATTTGCCCACCATGAAGATCACCGTAAAATAATTCATTTACATATATTGACTCATTATGCCTTCAGTATGAAGTGCCTATTTTTAATAGCGCCTTCAGCAAAAATATTCAATCATATACATGCTAATTTAGGTGTATGAATGGCTGTCTTCGTACGATGACCTCAGAAGTGACAAACGTTTAATTTCAGGAGAAAAAGTTTGAAAACATGAAGATCATACGGAAATTAAGAACATCAAATCTTTCAGAACTCATCCTCTCTACAGTTGGGCTACCGTTGCCAACTGCGTCAACGACGTCTGAATTATGGAGACGTAGTGCTTGAGTACGCTCGTGTTCGAGAACTTACCGTGGCTCATCTGCCTTCGAAGCAATAGTGCATCATGACATGCTGTTGAGCTCAAATGCGTGCCGTTTGAAGCTGAAGTAAGGTTCCTGGAAAATGATCTCCATAAGAGCTCTTTACGAGGGAAAATTACTCAGTGGAATCTGCAGTCATAGTTCATTAATGAAATACTAATTCACATATTAGAATCGTCTGTCAGATGGCCTCCAAGGCCTGCCTTGTTAGACTAGGTTGAGTGAATATCCGAAGTGTTCAATTCTTGAAAATTCTAAACTGTGATTGTGTGTAAATCTTTTATAGAATAGGCATCCCTGTTCAGTCAATTATAGTTTGCTAATACATCTATAATTTTTGAATAAAAGTGTGTAGTTTGTTTTTGTTGATTTGTTCTGAGTCTGCCAAACGCGAAACTCACTTCTTCCGCTTTGCCACTTCCACAGTGAGATTCATTCGTCATGATTTCAAGTGGAGGTATTAATACAAAAATTATTTCATACAAAATTCTTAAAAGTTTTTCAATTTTAATTGTATTGAACTCAATTCACGATTGAATGATTTAATTTTTAACTAATAAGGATATTTTTATCTCGACGAGTTCACCCCCAAGAGAGCGGACTTGTTCACGGTCCGTGTCTGCAGTTCACTGATGGCAATCAATAATCATAGTTTTATGATTTCGTGATATTCATAGTTTTAGGTACTTCAGTGTCTATTTTTCGTGATGCACATACATTTTATGTGAAATGTGATTTCAATTTTTTCAATTGGCGATTTTAGCTGGGTATCCGTCACAGAGCTGCAGTTTAAATTTTGTTTCTCATAAGAAGCAGCTAATTTGCTTTACAGTGGGCATGTGGATTAATTCTAAGTACAAAATGATTTGAATGCCTGGGAAATCTCCCGGTGTGTCACCTGGGCTTGCCGGTGGTCACCTGGCAAGGCACCGGAACAGCAGATTGGAGAGCGTTGTTTTCATTTCTCTTGGCAGTTTTTCAAATCGTGCGTTGTTTAGAGACCCCATTTTCAAGTTAGAATACTTGAAGATTGAATACAGCCTGTAATTCGTTTTGTTGTTTGTTTGCATGCTCATGATTATGCTTATATTAGAGGCGTTGTTTGAATGTTACGCATTCCTAGTTAGAATGTCTTGAAAGTGACATATCTTTGAATCGGAATTTTACATGAACATATTCAAATGTCATAAAATTAAAAATTCTTGACACATTGCAGTATGTAAATGTAGTGCATACAGTTTTGCATGAAGAACGTTTTGTAAGAAACAAAAAATGTTGTTATTACAGCACCACAGAAATTATTAAAATAAGTTCAGATATTTGTTATTTTTCGGCTGCTTTTGATCGTAGAGGCAGCGGTAGGATCTGGATGCAGGAAAAGTTCTCAAGCGATTATTTTTGCATATACATTTTTGGAATAAAATGAAAATTATATTGCGAATGGTATTAGTGTAAGTTGAAGGGAACTGCAGTATTTTACCTTAAGGTTTTGTCAAAAGACCGTTTGGTTTAGAATGAATTTGTCGAAGAGAGATTTATTTTTACGGTTGTGTCACGGGAAGATGAGGATGCTTTGTAAGAGGCGGGGAAGAGGAGGAATTTCGTCCTATTGAGCGGTTGTCTTTAAAAACTTTCGTCCCAGAGATTTGATCTTTAGCATAATACTTTAGAGAGACTTACCCTTAAAGGGTTTGTACGACGCTCAGAGCTCGTAGAGGCCACTTGGTGCTCTTTGAAGGCACGCAATCTCTACGTCATCTTCTGGTGCAGCGGTTGCTGCAAGATTAGACCATCACATAACGGGATACTCTCTGAGTGGAGCAGAGGCCGTGAAAGGACGGATTTACCGGCCGACAAGGGGACACAGAAATGTAGGAGTTGATCTCTCGAGGTCTCCCTGAAGCGGCGAGCTAAAGGACTTTGGCGTGTCTTATGGTCCCAGGGTAAATTACGGCGATTTGAGGTCTTCGTTGTTTTGTTATACTGAAGCTCCGCATAATACATTAGCAAAACAATTCAATATCGATTAAGAGGGGGAAATTGTGTTTCCTTGAATACCTTGAATACCTTGACGATGTTTGGGCTTTCAAGCCCGGGCTACACTGGGGTGCCGGCGCTTTGTGTGCATGGTGTGCCTTCGCATATCCGCGAGCTGTTGAATNGACAGTGAAAATTCCATTAATTATCAGCCTAGTCGCGTTGACCAGAGAGCGAACGATGTTTCGAGAAATCTTCAAAAAAATTAGGACACTACAAGACTGACCAGGAAACAACTTTACAAAGCAGCATCGGATACCACACGTACACACACGCACACGCACACACACACTTACACCACAACACACACACACTGAGAGAATAGTCATCGCCCCTCTCATCATATTGCTCAAAAGTTGCCGAGAATCAAAGCATTGGAATAGAATTTAAGCATTTTGCTAACTAAGATAAGTATTCTACTAATCGATATTGCAAAGGAATCTTGCAGAAACCGAGACTTCATTTCGATTTTTGACTGATTTTGCCTACAACACCAATGCAGTTAATTGAAATCATTAACAGTCTTAACATTTTGGCTCTGGATTCGTGTAAATCCGTGGATGCACGTACCTAATACTGCTATGATCGAGTCACTGAACTATATGTAATCCTGTTGTTCCATGGTGCTATTGTGATCCAGTTACTGAACTAAATGTAATCCAATCGTTATCCTAATGTAGCGCATGATGATTCCAATATGACTAGCAATGGCAATGCCTATCGTCCTATGTCTACTTAGTCACCGTAAGCACGAGCTTTTCTAAAATTCCAACTTGTGTCTAATTTTGACAAATTCATTTATCCTGTAGATTTATTGCTTGCACACACGTTTTCAAGAATCAACCTACCTCATAAACTAGTCTCCCAAATCTAAATGAATGGAATTGGACTTGCAGTCGTAATATAAGACTCACCTAAATGGCCATTGGTTATAATATTATATTGGACTTTTTCTAACCGAATTACAGCTGCCATGAAACGAGCCATTGATGGTACATGGTTTCACGATTGCTCCATTCTTAATTTTTTAAACAATTGCAGCAGTCGAAATCACATATCTTCCAATGTTGACAAAAGGATCGATGAGGCAGGCGTTCCCTTTCAATCATATCTCAGAAGAAATTTTTAGTAAGCTTAGAACCTGGAGATTGTGAGGCCATTTCCAGTGATCGAATGCTTCTTCGTGCGCAGTGAGCCACTTCCAACGATACGAGTGCAGTGGAACTGAATATTGGCACCCCTAAAAATTCACAACATTCAGAAAATCAAACGTTCTTTGAGGAGCTTGGTTATCAAAGACCAGTGGATAATAACGTACTACAGAAAGTAAGAAACATGTGTCCCTCCCAAGTGGCGAAACATGTGGCGAAAAGTAATGCAACAAGTACCTTATGTTTCCCTTCACAATTTTAGGTAATACCCAATTTCCTAAAAGGAAAGCTCAGTTCAAATTCAAATCTAATTTTCAACTGCAAATTCCTGGGAATGATGTTCAACAATTTTTTTTAGAATTTTCCCAAACTCAGCAGTATTTCGGATATTTAAAACTTGGGATGAATTTAAGGAGTCTTTTCACATAGATAATTTGTTGAGAAAAAATTTGTGTTTATTACGTTCGCCAAACTACTGAGGAATGTTGTTTTAAAGTATGAGTTTAATCAGTGCAAGGCTACTTCGTGCTCACAGACGATTTCATCTGTTTCATCAAGAACCGGTGTGTTGTCACTTAAGCTGGTTGCCCTTTAATTTATTAATTCTAACCCACGATTGTCGTCATTCTTTATTCCTGTTAAGTAATTCAGGTTATGGTCGGGGCCGTGTTCCATTCTAAAATCTGTATTCTGCTCGTATACATTTTCTAAATCTATACGGGGTGTCCCACAAATAGTAAATCGGAGTTCAAATTAATATGACTGCAGAAATATTATTTTTTATCCATGCAACTGGTAGCC
>VOMN01082458.1:40273-69790 GCA_014899125.1 Orchestia grillus | reverse complement strand
CTCGCCTCATGAGCATTCATTGCTAGAGCTCCACCTCGCCTCATTAGCAGTCATTTCTAGAGCTCGCGTCAGGGCTGGTAACACTGACGCTATTCTCTTCCTCTGGCTTGTAACACACTTTGCGATGCCTTCTCCATTTTTTATAAACTGGCTAATTCTCTCTAGTCTTGCCACTGAAGAGACTTTTTTCGTTTATAGCTCATATTTACCCAACAGCAATTTAATAGGTCTGAATCCGCTAAGCTTCGCCCCAGCTAAAGTTATTGAACATGTTCAGAAGTATGTGTATAAAAACCAGTAATTTATTCTCAATTTGACATTTTTAACAGTTACTATACCATGCACTGCATTTAGTCGTGTGACCGTGATCTCTGAGGAAGTAAAAAAGTGTCCTTAAAAGGCAGTTCAGCTGTCATTATTTTTGCTCCGTGTCCCGTGTGACCATTGAGCGGCTGCAGCAGCTCCCTGCCCTCCCATTGCTCTCACCGCTTCCCTCTGCAGTCAGAGGACGGCTCGCCCCTCACCGTAGACTGCCAGCCCTTCGCGCTTCAGGGATCCGAAGAGCTTCTCATCACGGAAAAACCGTCAGATGTACGACACAGGTAAGAAATGAATCCAAATGCCTTCGGACTCTCAGTGTCACTAGTAGTTGTTATCGTTTGTTTGTTATCATTTTTGTTCGATGGAAATCGCTGCCTTGCTCTGACCAAGACACTGAACTTGAAATTAGGGCCAACATCATTTGAGGTTTTTATTACGGCATATAAATTCCCCCCAGTTACTTCACGCATACTACAAAGAAGCTGGTTCCTCTAGAAGTACCGAGTTTTTGAGAAGCCTCTCATAACGCTAAAATTACACGGCTTCTGTTATAACATAGTGACAGCCTTACAGCTGGGAGGTAAGGGCTCGACTCCCGCTCAGGCAACTAATTTTCACGTAGCCACGGAGTGCTTCCTTTGGAAATTTAAGCTTAAACCTCACATTCCTCTCATCCCTCACACGTTAGTACTTATAAGACATGGAAAACCTCAACGGTAAACCGTGTTGTAATTAATAAAGGTACTTTTTGTACTCTCTTCCGAGGCAGCAGCTAGTGCTGGCATGTACGAATGCACATCTTATAGCTGCACAGTTTGCTCCATAAGTTGGAAGGTACAAAATGGATGAATAATTTCTGGAAATTAAGATATGAGCTCACGCCTTACGCTTGCTGAGAAAATCTAATGCAAATGAATTGGAAAAGGACTTCAAACCACATTAACTGATGCGAAGATTGACAACTGTAATTACATTTAATTTTCAATTAGGAATCTAATACATGGTATATCAATGAAGGTATACTACGGGCAAGAAAAAAATTGGTATATATAATTCTTTCAGGACAGATATTCAAGTAAAATTCATGACAATCCTTATTTTTGCTTTTAAATTAGAAATAAATTGAATTTGAATTCTGCAACTGATATGGAAAAGTTAAGCATTTTTCTCACTGAATGATGTATCATGTTAACGTGATTCTATGCAATACTTTCAAGCTGCTCGAATTGCATAATAAAATTCGTGTTGACCGTAAGTATTTTGTGCAGTCGAGCATTTATTAACTTTAAGTTGCATATAAATTCATTTCTACGACTGTAATCTAGAAACGGCAGAGCAGAGATGAGCCGTTGTTTCTCATAATTATACTACATAAAAACATTTGGAATAAGTAGTTGAGGTAGAGGTGCTCTCGACGCAGCACCTTGAGAACAAATTTAATTGCGTCAGAAATCGAACTATTTTTGCAACCTCATAAGCCATTCACTAAGCTATAGTGCCACCAATATATGAATATTACGAGAAATAACTCATATATATTCAATGATATTTACTGTGCTGTATAGTACCACTAATACATGAATATTACGAGGAATAACTTATATTTATTTAATGTCACTCACTCTGCTGCATAGTACCAGCAATACACGAATATTATAATGAATCTGTTATATATTTTTTAAGCTATTTACTGTGCAATAGTACAGCATGTAAGCAAATATTACGTGCAATAACTTCTACATATTTATTATGCTATTTGCTGTGCAATAGTACAACAAGAAGGCAAATCTTCCGAGCAATAATTTCTTCATATTATGTGTTGGGCTCCGGCATTGTCTGCATTGTAATCATAGCCATGAACACTCGCGCTGTCGATAGAATATTATTTAAAATATGTCGCATTAAGAGAATAAATATTTTCTCATTATCATCCTTTTAACGCTATTGTTATTGTAGCTATCGTCATTGTTCACACTGTATTTTTTTCAAATATTGCTTACCGGAAATTTTGTCAACGTACCTCTTGATATGAATGTAAGTATACATTAAGGAACTTTCTCAGCATTGTATAAGGTAAAAATAATTTTTTCTTATTAACTGTCAGATTGTCATATTTGCAGAAAGATATCCGAAAAAGGTTCGCTTCTTCGTGAGTAAGAAAAGGCATTTTATACTTTTCACGAGTAGGATTTCAGTTCCAAAGGAAAAAGTCGATGACAAATGAGACTCCGGACCTCAACTGAGACTGTTGAGAAATGATTCTGAGTCCGAAAGTTTGAAACATTTCCATGTATTTTAGGAAGAGTGTTCCTTCATCACAATAAACTTACATTTTTGCACCGTTCCTTATTTGAAGTCAGAGAAAACGAATTAATTCGTCGGTATGCAGGTGTGATGATGGTGCCCTGCTGCCTTGTTTCATGACAGGAAATTTTGAGTTTGATTATATAAAAAAATGGACTGTGAACGAGGCGATCGAACTGCTTTCAGCGAGCTTTGTTCGATTCGAGCGGGTTACAAAGAAGACAAACCATGCAGCTTTTGAGTCTGGTAGTAACAATGTCTACGAGTCTGAAAGTAATATTGTCTACGAGTTTAAATGTAACTAAGGTTACGATTCTGCTAGTAAATAAGGTTACGAGTATGGTAGTAAACAAGGTTACGAGTCTGAAAGTAAATAAAGTTACTAGTCTGGTAGTGAATACTTCTACGAGCCTGATAACAAAGGAGTCTCCCAACCGGCGCACATTATGTTTATTCGTTTTTCCGTCTTTGAGTTTAGTTTCCTGAGAAAGAATACCCGAATACAAACTTTAAATTCTCTTACTTATATATACAAAGCGGAAAAATTAATCCACAGCGGGTAATAAGCAAAAATATATTTTCAAAATGTAATAATTGTAGGTAGCACTGATGCACTAAAGAAAACTTCAGAATCTACACAATCATTTTAAGCGGATCTGATCTTTTTACTATTTCTAGTTTTATGACAATAATTTCTTTGAAGGGAATTACTTAAAAGCGACACCTTACTTACTGCCCACCCTGTACTTCGCGCGTAATTGGAATGAAAATTGATTTTTCTAAACTCGAATAATAATTTTTCTGACGCAAAAAGGATAGCAAAGGAATTCAAAGGGAGAACGCCAAATTCAAGACAATTCTGGTGCAGTTTCAAGTGACAGTGTCTCTTCAGAGTTAAGTTTTAGATCGATTTCAAAGAAGCTAAAGCATTCATGCTGAATATGATCAGAACAGAGAATGAAAGATAAGTATAAAAACGTTTGAATTAAACATGTATCACAATCCTTTCCTTGCAAATAACACTTCCTAAGACGTCTTATTTAAGAATCATCCGAGCAATAACATTTTCTTGAATAACAGGGTAGAACTTTCGCGTTCCCTCAGTGCTTGGTGATGTGAACACGCAATCCACTCGCTGTGGTGCGTGCAACTTAAAGTGCCAACTCAGTTCTTCTGCTCAAGACTTTGGGTGCAACCAGGTACTCCGGCGGCTCTGGTCCCAGTAACCTGGAGCTCGATGCGTCGAAAGCCGTTCTCGCAGTGAGGTACGACGACCCTTCAGGGAGCCTTCAGTGCACGGTGTCCTCTAAGTCCTCAGCGACCTCATCTGGCTCTACGGACGACAGTGCGGCATCTTCTACTTCTACTGACTGCAGTAAGCTGTCAAGTTTGTGATGCATTAAATGATGTCGCGCATTTAGGTGACATTTAGAAGTTGTTTTCAGTTCGGTAGGACTGATACAACAAGCTCTATCGATACAAGCACCACCTCACATTGACCGGTCCAGCTGAGTCTTACAGCTCCTCGAGGTGAGTCTTACGTGACCAGTTTTTTTGAACGGCATTTATATGCATGTAGGTGAGGAGCACACAGGGGTTCTCATTGAAGCTATCAAAACTACAGATCTAAAAGTGATCGTTAACTAGCACATACAGATAAATGTCGCTGCAATGAAGTCTGCGTAAATATCGTACATTCAACTTCCCATCCCTTTAGCTTCCATCATTTCTAAGAATTGTTTCGAAAATTTTCCGCATGAGAGAATTAGAGAAAGTCCCTCATTAGCACTCCCGAGACGATCTGATGCCTGTGCGTGTGATCAGGGTGTGGTATCGTCAACCGCCAGTCGTCTCGCATCGTCGGCGGAGTGGCGACGGAAGTGAACGAGTACCCGTGGCAGGCAGGCCTACTGTGGCCCGACACGCGATCCGTGTTCTGCGGTGGCACTCTGATCAGCGACCGCTACATCCTCACGGCCGCCCACTGCACCGACGGGTCAGTTCTGTCTACCACGACTCTCGCTGGCTCGCGGTTTTTACGCGCCTCATGGTAGCATTAAATTATGTATGGACTACCGTCAGTGTCAACATAAACTTGAAATGATGTAGCGCGAGCTGCCAGGACTTCTCCATAAAACGAGTAAAGCAGGGTGTAGGCCACATGATTCGAAACCCATACTCACTTTTGCCTCTCATTGAGACTGAGATGTTAGAGGGATTGAGCTGTTTTGATGTGGTGATTAATTATACCTGTCCTTCCTATAAATCGATCTTTATAAAATTTCGCTTTATTTTTGCTTCCGGTCGAATAGATTGACTTCACTACGTTTTTTTCGAACTTTCAATTTCGTTAAGAATTTGAAACACGTTGAGGTTAAATTTTATGCCACGTTGAAAGTCATCAAATGGAAAGAGATAAAGTTGAATTAAGAAATTTAAGCGTGATCACTTACATGATTCCTTGTTTTTTACCAATAAACTTTCACTGAAGAAGCTAGAAGGAAATGATTCAAACCCAGAATCTAACGAAGGAATTTACCACACTCCTGTTGATTGATAGTATTGGTTCTTACGTTCAAGCTGCGAGCATGCACAGTTGTTTCTCCGCCTCTACCTCAAACCCATGGACCAAGTTTGACGGACGCGTTACGTTACAGATCTAACCCCGAGGATCTGGACATCATGCTGGGGGGACACTCGACGAGCAAGGACGCTCCCAGCGCCATTATCGTTGACCCCATCAGGATCATTAACCACGCTGACTACGGCAACCGTGAGTGCTGCACCACTCACCTGCAGTGTGAGGAGGCTCCCACTCTATGGGTCCGGAAACAATGTTTAGAGGTTTTAAAAAAAAGGACCTTCATTAATTCCAACACATTTTATCGCTGAGTTTTCAATGCCTTGCGACTACTGACGCGTGAGGGATGTGAGGTTTAAACTTCCTTTTCCAAGGAAAGCACTCGGTGGTTACGTGAAAATCAGTTGCCTGAGCCGGAGTCGAATCCATACTTCCTGGCTGTGATGTTATCACGTTAGCCAGTACGCCATGGAGCCCTCACTTAATTAAAGAACGCTGCATTTAGAGGCTAGGCAGAGCCCGGCACTATATTCAAGACTTTGCATAATTTTCTACGGAGTGAAGGAGGGA
This sequence comes from Orchestia grillus, assembly GCA_014899125.1. Taxonomy (NCBI): domain Eukaryota; kingdom Metazoa; phylum Arthropoda; class Malacostraca; order Amphipoda; family Talitridae; genus Orchestia; species Orchestia grillus. The sequence goes on along the minus strand of VOMN01082458.1, from coordinate 64,014 downwards.
AGTAGGAGAGAGCGCTAAGCGTTCGGAAACTAACGTTGGAAGCTCCGATTATTTTATTAATTGAAAACATGAGTTCCGGCCAAACAGAGAAACTGAATGTTGTTTTACTTTTTTCTATAAAACATGAAACGTAACGTTTCACTTCACCTGATTAATAAAACTCATCAATTCATATTTTCATCAATTTGCACTTTGAATTGTGCTATGTTATTTTACATGCTGCACATGCAGCATGAATATTTCTTCATAAAAAACATTAGAAGAAACAACAGCTTAGTTGCGAATGGCAAATGCAGAAAAAGCCAAATTATTTCCAATTTTTAATTATATTATGATCATAATGCAATGAGCTAATTTGCCCTCTGATTTATTTGTCTGTAGTTCAGATCGCCAACACTGAAACAGAGCCTCAACAGCGATCAAACCATAGGGCAGCTCCGATGTAGATAACCATTACAGCGTCAGCCATGTACAAGGCTAGAAACCTGATTCGATTCGCAAAAATTTTAATTGAGATTAACGAAAGAAAATATTTCTAAATGCAGTAACTCAGATAGAGAGGATGTATTAAAATTCACAACCAAATCCGCGCAAGAGATTTCGGGTTAAAATCGTACTTCCATGGACAATTTCTCTTAAAAATGTAGAATTGCCATCAAGTTCTGCAAAGAGGAAATCGAGTGAATGTCGCTGTGAGTGATGGCAATGTCATGTGGCTCTGTACGTCTATCATGAAATTTTATTCGGAGTGCACAACTTTAATGGCATTTGAATTTTACCAAACTTTTGTTTTTTGATGCTCCGTAAAAAACCACTTGCAATTGAAAAATTAATGATGAGATAACTTCGTCCACACTAGTGTATCTATTCTTATGATTGACTTTTACCCACACTGCATTTGTTTTTGACATTGAAGCCATTGAAAGGAAAATTTATCCTCTTAGCATAACTGTTCCCTTATTCTTCGAATGTTTGTAGCCTGTCATGGCCCATGTTGACACGAGCAAATTTGTGAGCCAGCTAACGTGAAAACTCATTGTTCGTCCCCCTTAGCCACCATGGACAACGACATTGCTCTGATCGAGATTGAGCCCCTCGACTTCTCGGACCCCAACGTTCAGGTGCGACCAGTCTGTCTGCCCGACACCAACGACCAGTACGTCGGCAGCCAGGGGACCGTGTCCGGCTGGGGGACTCTCACTGAAGGTCTTTATTTCTAATTGCTTGATGCTGCGTTAAGAATTAGTACTTTTCTGCAATTATATATACTTCTACATCCGTGTATTAGTATTATAAGTGATCTTTTTATGTGGAGTAGGTCTGAAAGGTACCATCTCAAATGAGCCCCACATCAAAAAGCGTTATTTCAGTGATCACATTAACCGCTTTTGTAACCCAACGATGATATACTGCGTAATTGAAGCGCCACTATCCCATTTTTAGGACATTTTAATTAACGATATCAAGAATTTTATGGATAAAAGCCTGTTGCTAATTACTGTAATAGCCTCCCGTTGACGGGTGTCTCAGGTGGCTCACAGCCGAGCGCCCTGCGTGAAGTGACGATTCCTGTGGTGACTAACAGCGACTGCAAGGCCGTGTACGGCTCCGTGATCACCAGCAACATGCTGTGCGCCGGCACCGAAGAGGGCGGCAAGGACTCCTGCCAGGTGAGGGGGGCATCCACGCAGGCACTTCACCAAACACTTACACGCTGTCAAGAGCAAAGCTACTATTCGTGGAAAAGTTTTAGCGAAGAAAATTTGCAGCGTAGTGTTAGTTTTTTCCATTTTCAAATACTTGTGATACGCTGGTAAAAATGACTCGTTTGTAACGGAAACTAGTATGATTACGGGAATATTATGGTGAATGATTTAAAAGCAAGAATAACTTGAAAGTACGGATTACGAGTAGATTTTTGGATGAAGAATGAAGCATAAATAATGAACGATCTTGTTGAGCTGTTGCAGCAAAATGTGCCACTTCTATCGTCAATAGATGGTTTAACGAACTTATTTGTTACTGTAAATTTAATAAACACGCAGTGTTTGGTCATCATGACACATTCTCTTCAATGTTTCTTGGGGAACGAGGCTGCGCACTCGGGTCTTCACGGGAGGGCTCCTGTAGTTCACACGCCCGATCCTGGGCTTACTAGTTCACCTTGTTTACTACCAGACTCGTAACCTTGTTTACTACCAGACTCGCAACCTTGTTTACCATCAGACTCGTAACCTTGTTTTCTACCAGACTCGTAACCTTATTTATTTTCAGACTGGTAAACACTATTACTATCAGACTCGTTACCTCATTTACTATCTGACTGATAAACATTACTACTATCAGACTCGTAGAGATTATTATTATCAGACTGGTAAATATTCATTACTACCAGACTTGTTACCGTATTTACTATTAGACTGGTAAACATTATTACTACCAGACTCGTAATCTTATTTACTATCAGACTCATAGAGATTATTACATCATCTCTATCCTGCTGAGTCTGCAATGATGGGGCGCAACGGCAGTCACTTAAATTAAGTTACGAAGTCAAATTCCCCTAAGGAGACAGATGATAGGAAGAAAATAATGGTAAAATGTGGTACACGCCTCAATGACTAACCGTTCTACGAAGGGAGTTCATAACGCACAGATGAGAAGGTCTCTCAGTTCTACCGCTCCCGAAGGGTCACCCCACTCCAGCGCATACACGCACTGTCACTCTCTTGCTTCAGTAAATTAATATTTAAATTCATGAGGATATAAAACTGTGCATTCTCGCGAGTCGATAGCGCTGTCAACATACTTACAATTTTTTTTCTCCGCTATCGAGAGGAGGCTTAAAATTTTACTGTCGATAAAATAAAACAAAAAATAATCAATGTAGAGTTCCTGTTTCTGCAAATGCCAGCTTTGACGCTGTCCCGAGCTAGTGGAGGAGGGTTGACTGAGATCCAGTCGTGCTCATGCTGCAGTACGCTTTATTATGCACAATATTGACTTTTTCTCCGTAGCCATGCTTTGCTAAATGGGCCAAGCATGACGTCTCGATCAGAGCAAGTTATTTGGATGCCTACTTGAATTCATCATTAATTTAAGTTTCTGTCCGAGTTATGGTTTTGATTAGACTTAACATCATAAATGTCAAATGAATTCTGTAACATAAGGTTTATTGGAGTACATTGCTAACTTCCATCACGAGTACATGGAAAACATCTTTGAGTTCATACCACTATCGTGATACTAAAAATAACAGTATTTCATGTCAGAGTTACTGTAAATAAGAGGGCATCTTAAGAATTAAATATCATTTGTCCGACCATTTTTGGTGGGGTGCGTCCATTATAATTTTTACATTTCAAAAAAAGGTTACGTCACCCAGGTACGTTTGTACTTTGCAGGGTGACTCTGGCGGTCCTCTGGTGACTCCTGACGGCGAGAACTACGAGCTCATCGGAGTGGTGTCCTTTGGGGCTGGCTGCGGTCAGGAAAGTACGCCTGGAGTCTACGCTCGCGTCACAGGTACAGCACCCAAATTAGTTCTACGCTTTACATTAGCATTGAGGTTTAGATTCGAAATTTTGACGCGTAGCCATGCTACGTGTCTCTAGCAGTTAGGTCATACACTAGTGGAGTTAATGTGTATTACGTGCTCTTTATGTTTTTCCTGCATGTGTACACATATTTTTATTTTTAGTTCAAGGACACGGCATCTAAACTCGAAGTTGAATTTAATGGTACGTAGTGATTTGCATCAGTCTATTTGAATTTTTTTCTGTCATCCTTTATTTTGCCAACAATCAGCATTTATTCGTTCGAAGTTCTGTCGGAGGATATTTTTATCAGACACGTTCTTCGATAGAGAGCCGGAATGTTGTACATCGAGAAAATCAATGACTCATGTGTACTTCTATGATGCACGAGTTCATATTTTGTGAAAGGAAATTTCTTCACTGCATGGCCATGAGTTCGGGGAATGATATACAGTAATGTTTAACCCAAACCAGAGATCTTTTCACATTACTTTTTGTGCTCTCGTTAACATAGAATATCTCGACTGGATCGAAGAAAACACCCCAGGGTCGACAACCTGCGGCCGCTAGACACTCCAGACGCGCATCTCGTCGCTGACAACAGAGACCACAATGGAGTTTAAGTTACGGAGAAAAAATTTAACTTTAATAAATATCCTGGCATATTTTCTTTTTCATGAAATGTTAGGGTATTAATTTGTAAGTTCTTGCCTTACATAGAAAATATTTAGCTTAAAATCGTAAAGTGTGAAGCCAGTTTTAAACTAACCGTTGAAAAATGAAGTTATTGATACCTTAAATAAATTTGAAATCAATTTCTATTTCTATTAACCTTTATGTAGTCACGAAATTAATACTAGATAAAGCGATATCAAGTTAAAAATGACCTCTTTGTCAAGAGCGTACGGCGAAAGTGATTTCTAGTAATTTTATTAATATTTCGTACTTCTCTTCTTAGAAAAGATCAGTAGCATCGGACTTAGTTCCGAAACTGATGAGCGACCTACATTATTTCTACGTACTACTCTTGAGGACTTTAAATTCTTTAATAAGGAAGAAACTCAAAAATTATCAGCGTCAGAACGCTGTACAAGTATTTCTTGTACAAAAATTATCAGCTTTGGAACACAATAGGAGTATTTCTTACACAAAAATTATCAGCTTTGGAACACAAAACGAGTATTTCTTACACAAAAATTATCAGCTTTGGAACACAATAGGAGTATTTCTTATACAAAAATTATCAGCGCTGGAACACAAAACGAGTGTTTCTTACACAAAAATTATCAGCGTTGGAACACAATAGGAGTATTTCTTACACAAGAACTATACGCGTTGGATCACAATACGAGTATTTCTTACCCAAGAATTATCAGGGTTGGAACACAATAGGGGTATTTCTTACACAAAAATTACCAGCGTTGGAACACAATAGGAGTATTTCTTACACAAAAATTATAAGCGTTGGAACACAGTGCGAGTATTTCTTTCTTAGGATTACTTTTGCCCGTACCTGGTAATGCTTCGGACTTCTGTAAAAATAAAATAAAATCCTAACAAGTATGGTTAAGTTCTATCTTCGGCTATAAACAAACAGTTAATGGAACCAGTGAAAGGGTTATCTTGATAACAAAATATAAATGCGATGCCTTAAGGAATTTTGGAAAAAGAGATGTGAGCAAATTTCACGTATTGCGAAGTACATACGTGGAAACTAGAGGGGATGAAGATTTATGGTTAAATCAATTGGCTTAGAAGAAATTGAAAATTAAAGTAATTTAGTGCTACGGCGTAAAAACTGAAGATATTCGTTTATTTTAGTATGGCCAACTTGAATTCTTAATTAGTAAATGATTACAATATTACAATTAAATTTGATCTAAGTACTGATGTCAAAAAGGTACTTATACTTGCATATTAATACATATGTTAACAAGCAGACTACGCCCCGATCAACAGGTCGAGGGCTTCAGATTTGGCCATTAGGCATTTACAACTGAGAATTGGTTCTATAACCCAACAGACCAGAGCGAAGATATGGCTCGGTATGGGTCAGTTGGTCTGCAACAATCAATGGAAACGTGAACTTTAATGCACAGGAGCAGACGCCCCAGACGTCTAGACGTCTGATCAGGGGCGACCACCACCGGAGCTGGCTCATCTCTTGAAAAATAATTTTGCCCGTGGCCTTTGAAGCATGCGTCTGAGTATACATTTGAGGGCGTCAGCAACGGGTAGCGCGGTCTCGTATTGAACGAGCGTCCCGAGATCTCTTTGACCGTCGTCCGGCATGCGACTGCCCAGCTCCGCGGACAACGTAGCATGTCTCCGGCGAGAACATCGCCTTAAAAGTTACTCAAGACGACAATATTTCCTACTGTTCCTTATCTCTTGCCGCAACTGCCTTGCTTGTGAGCCACTTGGCGCCCAAGTGACCAACCAAGGTTGAGGTCTAAATGCAAGCGCGAGGGGGAAAATCTAGAAGCGAGCTCGGATTATCTCTGCTACTAATGATTTTGGAAGCGAGATGACTTTTCTTATCACAGAAAACTAGGAGTTGTCAGTACCGTGAATGCCGGAAACTTTCGATTAGAACTCTATGCAAACAGAATGTGTCGAAACGAGCTCCGCTCAAAACGCGACGTGCTTTTCACAGAAGAAATTCGTATTTTCTTGATGATCCGTGATCCCTGACGGAGGCCTATTTTAGCATCCTTAACGACACAGTTCGCATCTGGCACTGCTGGAATTGCAGTGTGTATGAGATTGCTCACTTCCTATGGTAAGGATGATTGATTAATAAAACGAGTACTATCGTATCGATTTTGTTGCGTGAAAATGTTTTTTCCAAATGACGAGTACATGTGAACTGTTTAGTAACGCTTCGCCAATAAATAAGTCAATGTTAACAATAGATGCCAACCTTCAGAAGATAAACTCCTTGATTAATAAAATACGGAAAATTATCTGAGACCGTTATTTTCATGTGCAATACTTGAGTGAAGGGATGCATGAGTCGCTATTCTGCCATGAAGACGATAAGCTGATACTATGCTTTTACTTCTCGCTCTTCATCTGTTACTGAACAATCATCAAGATACCTCCACTGTTAGAGATCCAAATTTAAATACTGACGTCACGAGTTACACCGCAAGATTACGAAAGTAAACGTTTCCGAACTCACAAGCAGCACTAAAGGCAACGCCTTTCTTCTGCTTCTGACGCCTTGTTATCATTATGTAGAGTGCCTCTGTACCCTCGCATCATTTATGGAGAAGCTGTAGCTTGGCTAAGCTGTATCGAGGCTGAGCCGTATCGAGTTCATGCACCAGTCAATACAGTTATGTATGTTAGCTCCCAGCCTTCAGGTACCTGAGTTAAATGCGGGAAAAACGATAGGCACACTTTTGTTCGTTGTGTAGCTTGATTCCATCAAATTTTCCATTACATATTGTATATACCTTTGCCATCTTACGAGAATTGCCTGTCTGAGTTCTCCTAAATTATGTAGTTGGGAAATGGATTTCATACTTCGAAATTTTTTTATTCGCCAATGGGTCAGAGAGGACGTTGACATGCTTCTGACAGGTGGTCAATCCCAGTTATTCGGGCTCGAAGCTGTAAACTGATGCATAGACTACAGAAAATATTGTATTGATCGAGTCATCGATAAAATGACCGCTGAGCTCCACTTTCTACCCGAAACTTTCAGCTTTTTTCGATCGTAACTTTTACCGTCTTGACCATAACTTTACCGTCTTGACTAATGGTCAAGACGGTAAACTTTTAGCGTCTTGACCGTAACTTTTACCATCTTTACCGTAACTTTTACCGTCTTGACCGTAACTTTTAGCGTCTTGACCGTAACTTTTAGCGTTTTGACCGTAACTTTACCGTCTTGACCATAACTTTTAGCGTCTTGACCGTAACTTTTACCATCTTTACCGTAACTTTTACCGTCTTGACTGTAACTTTTAGCGTCTTGACCGTAACTTCCAGCATTTTGACCGCTCTTTTCAGTATTGTAACCGTAACCGAGAGTTGCACGCATATTTATAAGGAAACTTCACTTCTATTCATGCACTAAGAATATACACCTAAAATTTACGTCGGAAGGCTTATCTTGCCCGCATAGTCGGATGACAGCGATGTTCTATTTCTCAAGTTTCAAGCCGTAATTAGACACGACAGGAAAATTCCTACTCGTACTCGGACATCTGACAAAAGTGTGATTATTTATTAATGTTCGTAATTTATTTGTACTCTTACTCGGACACCGGACGAAATTTATGCTCGTACTCGGACATCTGACGAAATTTATGCTCGGACTTCAGAGGAAATTCATGCTCAGACATCAGACGAAATTTATACTCGTACTCGGTTATCAGACGAAATTCATGCTCGTACTCGGACATCAGACGAAAGCGCAAACTTTCACTAAGACTCGCAGCGCTGAGTTACTGCGTGAACACACTCGACCACATCTACGAAATCAATAACAGAAAAAACATACGATAAGGATAGTTTGCTTCGCTCTACCCATCGTGTTCACTAGACCTTGCCCCAAATGATGTCCATGTTTTCTTTCACCTCAATATGCTCAGAACTGTGAACATTTTCATGAAGAAGAGTGAAAAATACTGCTGGCAATTTTTTGGGCTCAGCGAGTTGAATTTTAGCCAAAAGAATAATCGATTTATCAACTAATTGGTGAGAGATAAGGGACGAAAATGACGAATGACTGAGTAAAACCTTAGTAATAAGTACATGTACACATACATACATGCGTATCATAAGTACAATACTACTTGGTACTCAACTAACATTGCTGATGCCTACAATTTATGACATTCTGTTTATCCGATGTGATAAATACTCCCAGTGGAAACATATGTTTTTTGGAAAATTTCCTTAGGTTTTCAATAAGCACCTTAACATTGAACTGATAACTTGTCTTCAGCGGGGCATTCACAACTTTTTGCTAACTCCCGTCCATTGTCTATACCACAAAAATCAAGTCTTTAGGATGCACTTACAGTCTCCTTTAGATATTATGTTTTTGATTGTTCGGGGATTCCACTCTGCCTCATCCTAAATGAAATGATTTTTACTAACGTCTACATATTTGTTTTACAAACATATTCTCGCTCCTGTAGCGCAGCTTCTTAGAATACCCCTCGATGCGCGTCTGAACGATCTTCATGTAGTAGGTAGCTGTAATGAAGTATCTCTCTGAAGAGAAGAAGCATCCCAATACCCCTCCAACAACAGTAAAGTTCCTTGGTAATTAGACCCGAGATTTGAAACACTGTTTTTTTGTGGCACGTTTGATCTCTTTGCAACCCTCAACATCAATTCGTTACTGTTACGATATGCTGTAGGGTCTTGCCAGCTAAATCTTGCGTAACTCCAGTGGGGTCTAGCCAGCTAAATCACGCGTAACTCTAATAGGGTCTAGTCAGCTAAATCTTTCGTAACTTCAGCGGGGTCTAACCAGCTAAATCTTGCGTAACTCCAGTGGGTCTAGCCAGCTAAATCTTGCGCAACTCTAGTAGGGTCTAGTCAGTTAAATCTTGCGTAACTCCAGTGGGGTCTAGCCAGCTAAATCCAAGCGAAGCGTTGAATAAAACTCTAAAAGATGAGGAAGAGCTTCGAATATTTTGTGAAATGGACAGCCCGATTTATCAGGTCAGCAGCGGTGTGCAACAGCCACCTCTGAAATGTTGTTCACTGAATGCTGGAAGTGAAATGAAAATCGGTACGAGTGAAGAAATGGGAATCCAGTTGTATTACTTGTAAATAATACTGTTAAAATTGTTTTCTTCATGTTCTACCATTAATACATGTTTTTTCGAGACCTCATATCATCTAGTTAAAATTTTTCGGTTTGCATGCAAAATTGATATTTTATGTTAGATGCACATAAAATAAGGAATTTGTCCACTTATTTTATAGGCAACGTCGGTCCCGGAGTCCTCTTAACTAATGGATCTGTCATCAAGATGAAATCTGAGCGTCTTTTGTTTGCTGGTTGCGGAAGATATTCTAGTGCAGAAAACGGCCTCCAGTCGGGGAAATGTTTCCTAGAGCTGATGGCAAGCAAGCAAAATAAGTGGCATAAGAACTCAGCGGAAGGAATGGGAGTGAACTACATGAACTTTAAGTCAGAATTTCAATCCTCGAACATGAATTTTATCTGTAATTTGTACGAAAAAAAGGAAGCTGTGAGTTACTGGCGCCTTGTTCATGTTTTCGGTTCTCAAGCTTGGTTGGTGGAAATGTCGTGTGGGGGTATTTTATAATCAAAATGATGAAAGAAAGCTGATTATAGGGATGAATTTCATCCAAATAGCAGGCGATGTTTTCTGTCGTTCATGACTTTAGCCGAGCGTTAGGCGTATTTATGTTTGAGGTGAGATTTTGCAGCGTCATCGTATTGCGTATTTCACAAATGAATTGTTGGTTGTGAATTGAATGGTGCTCTCACGGAAAGTTTTTCTTAAACGATAGGGTTTCACAGAGATTATGATTAATGATAAAAATGAGCTTTCCAATGGGTATGAATGTTGCTCTAGCAGCTCGAAGAGACAGAGTTCGGGAGTAGTACACCGCCGTATAGACGTACGGGACCTGAATTGAAGTAAGTGTTCAAATTTTTCACCAACAGAACCTGCCGGCCAGACGGCTAAAAGTAAAAGAAAAGCACCATTGGGAGTAATATCAAGTCAATTATATTGATCAAACTTTTCACTAGCACCGTACCGAGAGCATTCTGTAGTACTTTTAACTTCTCTGAGCCTCATTTACTTCTGGGGACACGGTACATAGAATAATGATTCATAACTTTAGGGGCACCATTAGTTTAAGGTCCTTGGTAATACATGAGGAAGTTGAGGCGTACCGCACTTCACAGAAAGACTGTTGCCGCAAATTTAATGTTCCTAGCGTTATTTAGTTATATCTGTCATAAGAGAAATAGTGGGGCGTGCAGGGGTATAAAATTCTTTAGAATTGGGTATTTGGGGGGTCAGAAGTCAATAATAATAATTAATTAAATTAATTTATTTACGAGTAGGCTAAACTACCAGCCCATGAGCTGCTATTCAAATGCTGGTATTAATATCCGTAGAATTATTATAGTTCTTCCAATAGTTTCACGTTCCGATCGTCGCCAGATAATTAACCAGTGGTTGCCTTCCGTAATTAGTGGTGGCCTTCCGTAGCTAGGGGTTGCCTTCCGTAACTGGTGGTTGCTTTTAGTGCTGCTTATGTTGATGAATCTTTATGTTCTTCAGTTATCTTTCTCTCGAAAAAAAAAAGTTGTCGACTGGACCAGTTCGCTCATCGCAGTCTCTTCATCACGGGCTCTGCGTTAGTCGGGGGCGTCTGCCAAAACTTTTTCGTTGATGTCTTACGACGGCCAAATTTTCTGCTAGTCCGGGGCTTTAGCTGCTGCTTTAGCTGCATATGTAGGAATGAAAAGTTGCAGAATCTATGAATTAGCGGAAAGGTCCTGAGTTACGTCTTGCCGTCCTCTGGGATTTTGAGCTCTCCCTTTAGCACAAAGATGGAGGCCGAAATGTTTACGGAGCTACTCGTATTTTGAGAGTGACTGACGGACCAACTAGAGAAGAAATATCAGTCATACTTATGTTTTTTTTGCATTTCATTGGTTACTTCCCATTCAAAATTTGTAGCCAATTCTACAGAAATTTTTATTGATTTACACTCCCATGAACTAAAATTAGCAAAAATTTACGCATGTTCGAGGTGATTAGGAGCTATTGGGCTGGCATCCTCATGGGTAGGGAGCCGATGTAGGGTGTCAGCAATGCTGTGGTGACGAATATGTTTGAAACTTCCATAGATGTCCGATGCTTAGCCTCCTGATGTTGAAATACTATTAAAATCATTATCTGACATTTTTAGATACAATTATATATATTAGTGGGGTGTGATAATCCAACAATGATTCCAGCACCGAAATTAATAATTGAAATTTTTTCCTTTTCCTTTTAATTTTTTTTTTGCAATTTACTAGACGTTAGATGAAAGTGATGAGTCCTCAAGTTGAACTGAGCTGCCGAGAGGCAGGAGTGGGTGCCTCTTCAAAACATTCGTATGTTTTGAAGTGCTGGGGGAGGGAAACATTTTGTAGTATTGGACTGGAAACCCGGACTGGAGGGCAGCCACTCCTCGCTCTGACCGTACTCAGATGTATTGGCTGCCCTCAGGTCTCCGTGGTGTGCCCCATCACTCCACCTCAAGTTTCCGTGGTGTGCCCCATCACTCCACCTCAAGTTTCCGTGGTGTGTCCCATCACTCCACCTCAAGTTTCCGTGGTGTGTCCCATCACCCACCTCAAGTTTCCGTGGTGTGTCCCATCACCCACCTCAAGTTCCCGTGGTGTGTCCCATCACTCCACCTCAAGTTTCCGTGATGCGTCTGAACACACCATTGTCCATGCTCTCGGACAACGTTGGTGCGCCTCATCCACGAACACAGTTACATATGTAGAAATCCGAGTCATTTAACCTCTATTTTAGCTCTCCATCTGTAGAAAACACGACTCACTTAGTATTACCATTGATACTTTGTAGCAAATTTCAGAATAAATGATTGCTGGCGTGTTGGCAAGTATTTTTGCTTCGTTTATTGATTTAAAGTAATTTGAAGATGCCAACGCAATAAATTTAATTGTCATTGAGTATTTCAGCTTATCTTCTTCGGCATTATCATTAAATATTTAAGTGATATGAGTTTGATTGATATTTAAAACTGTTCAGTGATTGTCTTAGGAACTATGGAAAAGGACAATCAGCGAATTCTACTGCCACGATTTCCTACCCTGATTTAGAGTTCGAGAAATGAAAGCCTGTCCCGTTGCTGGCGTGTGGAAAAACTCAACACAAACTTGAGACGAGAGAGGTTTCGAGCGTGAATACGGAGGCTTAATATTCCAAATCATCATAGCTTCTAACAATAGAACGGGGCTTCCAAACGCTAGCTTCTGAATGGCATTGCTTAGAAAAATAATGCTTTTGGGCTTTCTTTCATCTCTTCGTAATAAATGCCGAAAAAAATATCACCATTCTGTAATTTGTTTCTTTTAATTAGGATGGAGACCAATATGAACAGCAGACCTCATCAGTACGTTTGTCCAGTCTGTTCTCCTTCGCTGTGACCTGTTACTGACGGGACATGTTGGCAGCACGCGGCGGGGTGAGGGCTGATGTGGCCGAGACAGTTGTCTCCGTGCAACTCCTTCTCTTGTTTCCTTATTTCCAAGCTCATTTGAGGGATTTGCAATCTAGGTTTGGGCCGTCCTATTTTGGAAAGTTCTGGCTGGAGACAGGCAGTGGGAGGGCTGCTGTTGCTACCCGTGCTGGTCAGCGTGTTCGCAGACTGCTGGGGGCTTGCGTGCGCTTACTGCACATGCCACCGGCCAAGTTATATGGCGGGACACGAGCCAACTTTCTATTGAGTGAGCCACAGCTGCTGCTGCTGCTGCTGATGCTGCTGGTTCTGCTGCTGGTGCTGGGGGTACGATGCGGTCCCCAGCCGCGGGGCTGTGTTCGCCCGCGCCGCTCGCTGGGACACCTTCCTGTAGCTCGCCGTTCCTCACATTTCACAATCTAAGCCCTCGACAGACAGGGTGAGATAAATTCACTCCTTCTAAAATTTATTTCTTCCCTATGGTAGACGAGAGAATAAACAACATCCCCTTCTTGTGACAGGCTACATTTTGGTTAAGTTCGGCCTGAAGGAGAGTCAGGACAAAAGTCTACTTCTAGTATTTCTATGTCCTGTATGACCCGTCGAGAAGTGTAATAATAGAACATCATTTATTATGTCGTAGAGTTTAATAACAGTAGAATGAGGATTATTTGTATTGATGCTACGCTATTCTTCGTCACCCAATGGTGACAATGAGGGAACATTTTCTCAGTGAAGCTTTTTACGGAGCAATAACTCGGTAAACGTTTATGAATACTCGGTATATGAGCATTCGGTATATATTGATCGTATAATCTCTAATATCCTTTTTGTAGAAGCATGCACGTTAAACCCAAATGGTGCAATTATCTGACTGCATCAGCTACGTCATCCTCAGAGCCTCGGCAAGGCCAGCAGCGGGCTGCACACCGACCTCTCGTAAAATGATGGAAAAGAAGGAAAATGTGTTTTACCAATTTTAAAGTAGTCACGAAATAAATTTCAAATTTTAGGAGAGGGCTAGATAGCTTTAAGATATAGTTTTGATTACAAAAAATTTGCGCTTCCTGTTTGTTAGCAATTACCGTTCAAGTATGATAGAAGTTTATGATGAATGCTGATTACTTGAGTTATATTTTCGACCATCACGCTTAGTATTTCTTCTTTTGTACCTAGCGTGACATCCTCGAGCTCTAGACTCTGACTGATAAATTGCTAATTTCCCTAGTTCGAGCGTGGAACTTACCGCTAGTGTCTGTGCCGTTGTATCGGAGTACATATCAGTCATTCACTAAATAGAATCAGTTCATTTAAGTGTTTAACTGCTTACATGCTGATTTCTTAGCCGTTTGCGTGTGATAAAAGCTATAGCAATTCTGAATCTAGGATCCCGCTCACGATCCGAGGGAAGTACAAATATTTCAAGAATTTCATAACAAATTAAGTTGGGAACATTGTCGAACAGCCCTGAAAGTTGCTGCAACCTCCGCTGCTGGAGCATCTCGTGCTTTGCATAGGGAACAATGTACACAATCACATTTCTTTCTGGTCTATGTACGATATTCGTACGTCACTGAAATTGAATTCTACGGCAAGCAGAAGATTATTTTAAATTTTTGATATAACTAAATTTATTTTGTCCCTAATCCTACGTTCGGAGGCTAGCTCTTTATTGAAGAGCGAAGGCCCTCAAAGGGTAAGCCATCGGTCCTCACACTTTCGACACGCAGAGAAAACAATGTTAATTAACATCGTATCGGCTGCAAAAGTAGAGGTTCCCGTCTTTCAGAAGATCTACAGAAAAATTGTCATCAGCGAACCAAAACAGAGACTGCTTAATTATAATTGTCCACTGAAATCAGTTTGTTCTAACAACATTTCACTCAATTTTTCAAGCAGTTTACATGGACGAAAATTCATTCCTTTTTTATTCCCCTCCACCTGAAACAATAACCATTGCGTTTGTATTACTTATTTCCTACAAAAGCAAAGCAATACATGAATGCAGATTTTTTTACTGAATTTGAGGATTTTTGTACTTCGTTTCACATTCAACCTGCTGAATTTTATGAGAGACAGAAAATTAAAAGCAGTTGAACTGTCCACTTTGCCGAGACCTAAAAGGCAGACCTAAGACGTCTTCGCTCATACTCGTTCGAGATACCTCCATGGTAGTTCACACATAGAAGCGATTTTGTCCATTTCTGCAGGTACGATTAAACTTATATTGTCGATAGATATTCAAATCGTTAAGTTCTTTCCGTACATTTCGTCCTTGTTGCTCAAAGCTCTCATCCTATCTCCACCAAGACGACAGTCATCTTACTGTAGGTTGGGAAGATCATCACTACAAATTACAAATACTCTTATATTTTATGCTGAAGCTACTGTAGGCGTGGCGACAATGGAAGGCCCTCTAGATGAAGCTCAGTGCAATCAATTTTAATTGCAAGTCACTCGACCTGAGATGATGGACGAGCACACTCTCGTACTCCAACAAAAGGTGCAACAATAAAGCATTCTTTACGAATTACTCAGAATTTTGGCTCTAAGACTCAAGAATTTTGATCAACATTGTAGGTTTTTGCTCCAAAAAATCTGGATGATGTCCAAATAATCGACTTCCTTATACGGGAGCCCGCTCTTAAAACGCTCGTGCTGACGTCTCCATATAAGGTCGGACAAATAAAGAATAGAGGATTGTTCAACGAATAAAACTGACCCCTGGTCTTGTGTTCAGCGCAGGTTGGCTGGACCCGCGGTTTCGATTCTAACAAAAAGCACTTAAGTTCAGCCACTTAAATCACATTTCCTCTTTCAAGTTTCAAGGACGTTTGAGGCTAGAACGTCCTTTAAAGTATCCTCATGCAGTTCCAAAACTTGAGAAAATACCCTACATATAAGACATTTTAGCGATCATGCGTGTTCATATTTTCGTTAATGTAAGGTTGATTGGAGAGTGAGTCCAAATTGAAAAACTTTCAGTATTTTACAGAAACTGTCTTATGTATACTTTATCTGAATGTTTATGTGAATGAAGCTAAAAAATGCTGCTAAACTTGATTGTTTTATGAAGAATTCCACATCAATGTGAGCCGCTTGAGCCTCCCCGTCTGAACGTTTTTGCATGAGCACCAGAGGCTTAGGATAAATGGGACAGTTTTTAAATGCTAGATAACAAAAACACTGTGTTTGAAGTTGAGATACTATAAAAAACCTGCACTGTTAAGGAGGCTTCCTTGAAAAGCAGCCTCACTTTACCTCCTCGAAGAAATTGCAGGCGTGCCATCAATCCAAATGGGCGAGGTGTGTCCCGTGCTCGTGAGAGAACACCACTTCCGGCGCTGATGCAGTCCACCAGCTTGTCTTTTTGCTGTATCCGATTCGGTTAGTGTTTCCATCGACTGCACCATGCGCATGTTAGCTCGTTGAGAAGCTATTTTAGGATCTCGGACACCCAGGTTTTAGGCTTGAGAAGTCGTACTCGTTTGATGACTGGTACTTTCGGCTTTCCTCTGAAGGGCGCCAGCAAAGGGCAAAAGGCGTGTTCTTTTTTCCTGTTACCGCTATCATAAAAACCTTCGCCACAGTCCAGAGCAGCTTCCTATAATTTGGAGACGTGTTGGAGGCCTCGTAAAAAATCTTCGTAAGCTTATTAAGAAAATGCTGCATGATTTCCTGCATCAGTGTTCCAAAAAAACCTGGTGTGTTTCTTACAGTTTTTCATGTGGGTCTTCGAACTTGAAGTGAATTTATCCGTCGTTCTCCGGCTCATACAGTGACTTCATTTGTAGTTCTCCGGCTCTTACAGTGACTTCATTTGTAGTTTTCCGGCTCTTACAGTGACTTCATTTGTAGTTCTCCGGCTCTTTCAGTGACTTCATTTGTAGTTCTCCGGCTCTTACAGTGACTTCATTTGTAGTTCTCCGGCCCTAACAGTGATTTCATTTGTAGTTTTCCTGCTTTTACAGTGACTTCATTTGTAGTTCTCCGGCTGTTAAAAATACTTAATTCATTGGTCTCTAGCTCGTTGTTCAAGGGCTTCACCTTGTTTAGTGAACTCAAGCTGAGAGGCAGCCGTGATGGCTGAATTATTTAAACGAAATGATGTAGTATATTTTGCCTCAATCTGATATTTCAGGAGCTTTTTCTCAGAGCGTTCACGTCCCTTTTGTCAAAGATGTTAGCTTTATCTAAATCTGAAAAAAAATCTTAAATTAAATCTTAAAACTAATGTCCTCAGAGCTCAGAACATTTTTAAGCATAATAAACGAGGAGTACCAAATTTTTATCTCAGACGTGCTTAGTGCGAGTTCTGCCGAATGTGTCGACCACATCTGCCATGTGCATCACGAATTATGTGTCGCACTAGTGCACGCAATCGCCACATTTGTCATGTGCACCATGAATTATGTGTCACACTAGTGCACGCAATCGCCCACATTTGTCATGTGCATCACGAATTATGTGTCGCACTAGTGCACACAATCGCCCACATTTGTCATGTGCATCACGAATTATGTGTCGTGCTAGTGCACTCGCTCTGCCAAAAATGGGGGGACAAACGATGTTGATTTTTTAAGATAACTTACTGTAACTATGTGAAATAACGTTATTTTCAATATCGCTAATACGAACTTCTTTCTCTGACACTCTCGCTGATTAAGGAGACCGATCTGGGAAGATGGACCTGGTCATTTTCTCGTATCTAATTCCTTTCTATAAAAGGAGAACTAACTACTTCCGTTCCACTCCCCCTAGTTTGGAAAGAGCATTCAAATGCAAACAATTTATTTCAACTTTGTTTACTTTGAATAATATTCGGTGGCAAATGGCAGGAGCTTAACTGGCCATCTGTAGCAGTGCTATGAAAATTCATACACACGCTAATAAAAAAAATCTAGTACATACAAAGACATGAGTGATAACTTGTCAAAGGCATGCGTGATGCTTGCCTACATCAACATGCGTCTAAATATTGCATAAATCTTATGGCTTAATTTTGAATAAAACATGTAGCGGTTCACAACTCGCATCAGATCAAGCCTAGTTTCGTGATTAAAAATGAGGCGAAAGTGCATTAGTGTAATATAACAAAAACAATAACCAAATACTAGATATATAAATTATATTAAGTTTACATTTTTGCGCATGTTTTTATATTTTTTTGGCAACGCCAGTAGAGGGATCTGAGTAATATTCATTTTGATGATGCCTTACTTTTTTCATAATTTTCCCTGTGTCTGCAAAGCGACGTATTGTGTGAAGAACTCATCGATTAATTATTATAAAAAAACTATCCGCTAGTTAAACTCATCTGAAAAAAAAACAAGCTAGAAGGCTCTCGAGCAAAAAAATTGATGATAACAAAGTTTGGGGTCCAGCTTTCGTTCTCGTGACTGATGACTGAAGCGAAGCTTGCAAAACAAAAGTCTCTTCTAAAGAAAAGAGCTCTAAATTTACTTATGTCGCTGGAAAAATACTCCGCTTTCCCGAACAGGATCTTTATATAATTTTCAAATATGTAAGCGCACAATAGAATTACCAATATTAATCATTTTTTACTGCAAATTGAATGAATGTATTGAAAAAGAACGAAATTTTACCACTCGGCCGTTTCGGCTTCCAAAACATAAATTTCGGCTTTAACACAAGATCCCGTCTCGCACGTGTGTAGATTTTGACTCCTCGGCAGACGCGAACACAGCGACAAGTTCAACTTCTTTTGTCCCCGTTTTTTCTGAGCTCGTTTGAGGTTTTTGAAATTGCTTAGAAAACTTTATTCTTATTCGAAGACTCATAAGCGCATGGGAAAGGCGGATGATATGTTGGAATTAAATAGAATGAGGTCAACTTGAGGTCGCACATTAAACTAGCAGTTACTATATTGGAATGAAAAAGAATGAGGCAAACTTGAGCACGTACATTAAACTATTTGAATTAAATAGAATGACGTCATCTTAAACTTCGCATATTTTATAATTACACCGTGTGTGGGGGATGCTAACAAAGTAGTCGACATATATTTTTGCTAGGTATACTCGTAACAGACACACTTACCATACAGCTCAGTTTGCGGTTAACTTCACAAAAAAGGACGGTAGAAAAGATGCATTTGCTTCAAGTTTATCAGGCTTTGATGCATTGTTTGTTGTTCCTATAGGCTTATAAAGCCTCTTTTTTTATGAACAGTTCCTTTGTTTGTAGTGTTGATTGAATCACGCATAAATGATGGACCAGTAACTTTCAAATATGTTCCCAATGGAATTTAGAGACCGTACTTTGATTCGAGTTTCGCTTAATAGTGTTTCGTAATCAAACGTTCTGCCTAGCAACGTCGTACCTGAAAACAATGTGGCGAAGGGAAATATAAAACTAAATAAATTCCTTATGAACATTTACTGTAGGTGTAGGGATACAGATACTGGCTGGTTCGAGACTTTACCAGTCTATGCATGGCCTACAATTGCTGCGGCGTTGTAAGATGTTTAACAGGCTTCAAAATACACAATAACCGAGCCTGTCGATAGAATAAAGTAACTTCAGACATCTTTCAAGCGTGGGCACTCGGTTCCGCCACATTTCTTTCTCAAACTTTGGTTTAAAATATTATAAAATACCAGATTTCAACGCTTCCTCCCTCTTGATCAGAACATTTCCATACAGATCAGGAAATTCGACGTATTTTTTCCAAAGTGATCACTAAATTAACAGTGGCCAAAAATTCTGAGTTAACTTAAAGGTAGAGTGTTTATGGTGCGTATTTATTATCGGTGAACTAATTTTTAATGGCTGAGAGGTCTCAAAATCATCAAACACAAAAATACGAACACAATTGATTCTACTCACAAGTTTGCTAGCCTGAGACAGTAGAATTGTATTCCCTCTAAATTGTTCTCTCCCCGTAATTTCTGCGGCCGTTCAACGCATGGACATAGACTTTATTTGTGTGCATAGTCGTTCACAAAGTTAACATCCCAAGTTTGACGCTCATTCACGTGACATATTGACGCGAGAAGAGCCTGGTCGGTCCCGCGCCATCGCCCGCTGCTGTGAGGGGCTCCCGTGCCCCGGTAGGGTAGATACGAAGTCCTTAGCGTCCGTGGCTTCAGTTTCAAGGATATTTCAGATGACGTAGCAGCAATTTCAGGGTCGCGAATTTCATGCTAATGATAATCTCACTTCATTGGCACAAAAAGTTATTGCATGGAATTTCTTGGCCGACTCGTATGTTTCAAATTGGCAGTTGTAATACGTAAATCTGCCCAATGTACAGTTAATTTTTAAAGACCTCACGACTAGCCTTGTTCAATGATAAGAGATGTTCCCTGGATTTTAATCCTATACGGAAGTCATACGTAGTGAAGTACGATTTTTCTTTTTCTTATATAACAAAATGAATCAGTTTCTCATAGAAGTGGAGCAAAGTATGTAATAATCCGCCCCTTAACTTAACTTATCGTGGGCTCCATGGCGTATTGGTCAGCATGATGGCCTCGCAGCTGGGATGTTCAGGGTTCGATCCCTGCTCAGGCAAGGCATTTTCACGTAACCAGGGAGTACTTCCCTTGAGAAAGGAAGCTTAAACCACAAATTCCTCACATCCCTCACCACGCCAGTCGTTGTGAGGCATTGAAAACCCAACGGTAAAATGTGTTGGAATTAAAAAAAGGTTCTGTCACTTCGAAATATTTTACCGGGTTGAAACAAGAACTTTAGCTCTCCTCAGAAGAACCGCAGGAATGAAGTGAAAAAGTTAGATTACGTGATTCCCGGATTCATCTCTGCTGCCTACCATCATTTAGTGGCGGAGTTTTTGCTGGACTGAGAGAGCGCTCCTTGAGGGCCGCAGTCAGTTGTTGGCAGCCGCGCTCCAGTCAGACTCGACCTCCACCGCCCGATCGTCTGGAGCTGCAAGTGCGGCCCGGCCTACCAGGCCGTGCCAGCCGCGGCACATCAGTGTCTCTCTGGCGGTCGTAAGAGGAGGTAATAGAGCATGGCAAGCCGCGAGCGCTGCCCCACGTGAGATGCGTGGTCCCGCTCTCTTCTTTCGCTTGTTCGCGTACTTGTGATAAACCTAAACTCTGGAGGTGAACTTGCTTCAAAATTATTCACGATTGTAATTCCCATAACTGGTGAATGCAACTCACTATTTTTTATTAACAGTACAGATTACAAAATTTTCAAAAATGTGATGAAAATTTATGAATTTTTAAGACCAACAGTGACTACGTAGCGTAGCATACGCGTCTGTGTAGTTAAAATACCTTAGTGATGTTAAAATTTTACGTGAGTGATACGAAGCGAGGCATTAGGGTTTTCCACCATGACGAATCATGATGACTCGGCTCGTAAAGCATTTTCAAGGGGGTCAAAATTTTCTCGTTGAAAATAATGGGTCGAATGTGGCATCAACATCCGCAAAGTACAAGCCGCACCTGACCACCGCCACCACCGCCACCACCGCTGCCACATACAGACATGGGGCACTGTACGCGCTGCCTTAACTCCCACCTCTCGAGGACCTGAGCTCTAGTTAAGTATCCTTTACTTCGTCTGCGAGCGGTCACCGTCCCTCAAGTTAGTCCCGTGAAATGGAAGTAAAAAACCGATCTTCTAGAGCTCCATTCTTTTTTTCAAACTAATTATTGAAGCTGTAGTGTAAAGCAGGGCGGCAAAAGCTTTGCTTCAATACCGCTTTGCACTGACTGCCGCTTGCAGCTCGTCAGCTGGTGAGGGCATCACGATTGAGATCCTCGACATTGCTGTCAACATTTTTTCTTGCTGATCGCTCCTCTGGGGGCACTGATGAGGGCTCACAGCATCAGCTCTGAAGGAGATCGTGACATGACTTGGTCGAGAGGTGTCATAAATCTTGAGGTATAGCTCCATGAAATTAAAAAAAACATAAGATTACTTTACGTATGTAAGTTCCACTCGGAATCTCGTAACGCTAACGTCCTAGCAATTTCTGTCCTTTAAAAGTTCTTAGTACGATGTTTTTCCGCTTATTTTTAGTTCGTTAGCGGAACCATTTCAGTATCTTTGCCTCAATAACGACTGTACGCATTTTAAGAAGAGGCACACTTTATTTGTAGCGTTGAGAATTTTTATGAGTACCATTCATGAAATGATGTGGCGACTCTCTCCCGCGGGACTGCTTCCTCTGCCTGACGCACCTGACGCCGTACTGCGTCTCCCCACCGTGCCCTCGCAGCGCTGCTTGCACGCAGGCTTTCGACTCGAACCTGAGGCAGGATACGCTCAGGCCTCTCGGGCCGGTCACAAGATTACTCCAGGTAACAGTAAGTTGAGCAGATTGTGTTCCTTGACGTACGCATACTGTCTGGAAGACGGCACGGACGTACAATATACGTGCAATCAGTTGGTGCTGTAGTTGAGCGCAGACTGGCACTTTCAGCAGCACGATTTGCACGGCTGCGGGGCTGCGTTACGTCACGTGGCCTCAACACTAGACCGTGCTGAGGCGACTATGCTGTGAACATCTGTGGGGAGTCAACGAAATAAAGTAAGTTGAGATTACTTTGTGATATCCATTTGTAAAATTCTTCTAGTACACCGATATCTCCGAACGTGCTTCAATAAAAAACAAATTACGTTCGTCTGTTAGAAGCCATCTCGATACTTCGTGTCTTCAGAATCTTGACTCAATTCCCGGATCGGAGCGCCACTTCGCGAAGACCAGCGATTCAATAAGAGGCTCCTACGCCACCTGCTGAGTGGCCGTTGGGAGAACTTACTACTTTACTACCTTGGCCCGAGTTGTACACGCTGCAGCGCCATGTGTACGTGCGTGCCCTCTCATGTCTGAGCTGAAACGTGAACTCAGAGGAAGTATCTGTTGAAGGTTCTCCTCTATTTCTAAATACTCAGTTTGGTATCTCCGTTGCATCGCGACGATTGAATAGTTAACTGATGCTAGTAGAGCCATTCAAAATTTTTCCTCTGATCTTTTACTGCATGGAAATTTTACTTCTGTGCGTATGTGAGTCAGTTGTCTTCGCTCAAGTACCGAGGTATCAGAAGTGAATATGGTATTTAGGATTTTGAATGAAAAATCTACCTTGAAAAAATCACCAAATTTCCCTTTAGTCGAAGGGTGTTGACTGAAACCTGCAGCATTCGACCTGAGAAATGGCAGCGTTAAGGTTCTCCAAGGCTACCGATAAAATTAAATGGAAGTAGTGAGGTGAACCTCGCTACTTCCATCTTATTTTATCCCCTATCCCTATCACCATCGAGCATTCCACTATTCCCTCTATATTAATCCACGGCTGTTGCTTGCTTGGT
The DNA here is from genome assembly GCA_014899125.1 of Orchestia grillus. NCBI lineage: Eukaryota > Metazoa > Arthropoda > Malacostraca > Amphipoda > Talitridae > Orchestia > Orchestia grillus. Next base: position 40,951 of record VOMN01082458.1, on the reverse strand, counting down.
TGGTCCGTCTGTCACGCCTTTAAGGATTTAGATAGTAAAAACTTCCCGGGTCCGCATTCCTAAACTAACAGCGAGACTGTCAGAGAAGGCAGTCCGTATCAGTGAAACTGCAAACAACAATATTTCAAGTCAGATTTACCGTAAATAAGAAGGCATCTTAAAAATCTAACAGTATTTGCCCCACCATTTTTGGCGGTGTGCGTCTACTAGCTTCGAATATTTAAGAAACAATTAATTAGAGTAGAAAATAAAATGCTTATCAAGAAGATACATTCTTTGATTAACGTCTAACGCTAAATTAGTACTATAAATAATAGTGTGAACAATTGATTAAGAAAAATGTATTAAAAAAAGTTGAAATTCATTAAAATTTTCAAGGAGACTTTCATAAGACCACATTTACTAATGCACGCAGCAATGCGGAGACCTGAGCTACAGCGCGATACATCTCGAACGATGGCAACAACTAGGCATGGAGCGAGTGCTCACATTGTGTCGTGGGATCACAGTACCTCAGTTACACCTTTGGATTATCTGTAGGTAGACGGCCAGTTTGATGACCAGTTTGATAACCAGTTAGATGACCAGTTTGATGACCAATTGCATGGCCAGTTTGATGACCAGTCAGATGACCAGTTTGATGACCAATTGCATGGCCAGTTTGATGACCAGTTAGAT